>VLTN01000085.1:0-101936 GCA_008330645.1 Cafeteria roenbergensis
AGAAGGCCGTGGGCCCGGACGGCAATGGTCGCGAAGCAGCTGGAGAGAACATCGCCGAGAAGGACCTGGATGCGCTCGTGTCATTTGTCCGAAGGGCGTTGAGGAACGACCTCTCTGCCGAGGAGCGCAGGGTCCTCGGTCGTCAACCTGATGGCGATTCCCAAAGGGCAACGGCAAAGATCAGGCCGGTGGCCATGGTCTCGGGCCTGGGCAAAGCTGGTGGGCAAGGTGGTGAACACCATCCTGGGGAAGCACGGATTGCTGGACCAGCTGCGCTTCCAGTTCCTGGGCTGCCGAGACGGGTCGTGCAGGCTGGTCCATGCTGTCCGTACGCGTTCGAGGAGGGAGAGATCAGAACGGTGTGGTAGCGTTGGACATGGCCAACGCCTACAACTCCGTCTCCAGGCGCGCGATGATCGAGGAGGTGCGGCGGTTGGACGAGAAGCTCGTGCCGGCGGTGCTGGCGCTGTACGGCTCGTCCAGCCCGCTCCTCTTTGCCACGGACGAAGGCGAGGTCTTTGAGCTGAAGTCCAACAGGGGCGTGCGTCACGGCGACCCGGCAGCGGGCCGCACTGTTTGCGATCGCAGTGCACCCCTGGTGGACGAGGGTGAGGCGCGCCTTCCCAGATGTGCTCATCTTGCAGATGGCCGACGACACGACGCTGGTGGGCCCGAGGAGGAGCGCCTTCAAGGCAGCCCAGATGCTGGCCGAGCGGCTCAGCACGGTGGGGCTGCGGATGAACGCCGACAAGACCCAGGTGCTGTGCAACGAGGACAGCTCGAGAGAACCAAAGCCAGAAATTCGGCGGGAGATGAAGCGGAGTAGGGACGATCCAGGGTCCCCACCCTCGGTGCTGGAGGGGTGCCACCTCACCGAACGGAGCGTGGCGGTGCTGCAGTGTCCTGTAGGGGAGGAACTCCCGCCGGAGGTGGCACTAGAGCACTCGATGAAGCGACTGGAGAAGGAGTTTCGGGCCGGGCCGCGGAGCGCCTGCTCGCGGGCATCGAGGTCTGCGGGCTCAAGCGGGCGCACCACCTGCTGCTGTCAGTGGTGGG
The DNA here is from genome assembly GCA_008330645.1 of Cafeteria roenbergensis. Classification (NCBI taxonomy): domain Eukaryota; class Bigyra; order Bicosoecida; family Cafeteriaceae; genus Cafeteria; species Cafeteria roenbergensis. The sequence goes on from VLTN01000085.1 coordinate 1,057, forward strand.
CCAGAAGTTCAGCTACCTGCACAGAGCAGCGGGTGCGGCGGCGGGCCAGGAGCTGGCGGTGTTCCATGCGGCGCTGCTGGCCAACCTGTCGGCGGTTGCGCACAAGACAGAGCTGGATGCGATCGGCCACGCGCTCTCGGACGAGATGTGCACGGTGACCGAGGACGGCTTCCGTGAGGCCATGTCCAAGGCCATCGAGGCGCTTGTTCGGGGGCTGCCGGACGAGCACGCAAGGCGGGAGGCGTGGTGGGCGCTCCTGGGCCGGGAAGCCGACGGTGTGACTCGGCTCGCATCGGCAGCGTCCAACCCGGCCTTGAAGAAGGGAGGCTACGCTCAGATGAGGCTGGCAAAGATGCTGAGCAGGGGCTGCAAAGCCGGGGGCATGGGCCTGCCTGGCGTGGCGCAGTTCCGCTTCGAGGCGACAGCGGGCTTCATCGAGGCCGTTCGGGACATGCGGAAAGGGCGGTTCGAGATGGCACCACCGCCGGAGGAGGCCCTCGACGGACCCGGCACTGGTGGAGGCGGAGGCGAAGCGGCGTCGGGGAGTGGGTGCCGGAGCGGGACCAGCCAACGCCGGCGAGGCGGAAGCGGAGGATGAGTCGGGTGCGGCGGCTGCTGCAGCGGGCGGCACGCCGTGGGTGGACCACCCGGCGGTCGGAGAGAGCGAGTCCAAGGAGGACTGCGAGGAGGGGCCGGCGCACGGGCAGCAGCTTGCAGGTACGCTGGACGGCTGGCTCGTCAGCGGTACGGGGGGAGCGGCTGAACCGGGGCATCAGCCAACACCGACAAGCGGAGGCCAGACGGTCGGCGGAGGTGCGGCTGCCGCCAGCGCGGCGGGAGCGGCGACCGAGATGACGACGGGCGGCGGCGGCGCAGCGGCAGCTAGTGCGGCTGGCGCTCCAACCGGCCAAGAGACATCTGATGCCGCACAGCCGAGAGCGGATGCGGCACAGGTCTACTCGGTCAGGCGAACGCCGGCGATCGGGTTGGCCAGGGACGGACCCGACGCGGACGCGGACGGCAACGACCCCAACTGGAAGGGCATCTCGCTCAAGAAACTCGTGAGGAGCTCGCTGAAGCGCTCAGACCGCAGCGATGCGACCAAGGAGGTGGGCGACATCCTGCTGCGATGCGAGGAGGTCGCCAAGGGAGCCTACCGGGACTACGAGCGGGACAGCAAGGAGTACAAGGACGCCTGCACCGAGGCACGGTACTTCAGGCCGGACAAGGACTGCGTCGTGGGCAAGGAGGCCGACCTTCATGACGCCAGGGTGAAGAAGCGCTACCAGCTGGCGCACGTGTGGAGGTCGGACATCGCGGGGGCTGTCGAGGGCCTGGAAGAGCTGCGCGCCGAGATCGAGGAGCTGGCGCTGGAGGCGATGATGGAGCTCAGATCTGACGACGAGTCGTCGGATGACATGGAGGCAACTGCAAACCTGGTGGAGGAGTTCATCAGGGCATGCAAGGGAGCCCGCTGCCTGGCCGCAGCGACAGGGTTCGAGGGCTTCTTGCCCGACACCCTGGGTAAGCTGCCGGGCGAGCTGAAGGCCAAGCTCCGCAAGTGCCTGTACGGCGACGGGGTGACGGCGCGGGCGAACGAGCAGACCGAGGCGCCCTGGCAGCGCAAGATGGTGCTGCACCACGATGACATGCTGCGCATCAAGCACGAGTGCGCCTTCCTGCGCCGGCTGGCCAAGGCGCGCAGGGCCTGCACAGCACGCTGCAGGGCCGAGGCGCTGGCCAAGGGCACGACGGAGAAGCGTGTCGCCAACATCGACGACCCGGCCATGTTCCGCGTCATGAGCGACCTGGTCGCGTTCCGGGAGGCATGCGTGCCGGGAACACACTACTGGCTCCGCAACACGATGATGGGACCCCGCGGGCTCACGGACGAGGAGTTTGCGGTGGTGGAACGCTACCGCATCGGAGCCTCCGAGGCCGACCACGTGGTGCCGGACGGCGTGTCGATCAACTGCGCGTGCATGCAGCGAGACACCACCGCGAGAGGCACCGTCCACATCGGCGGGGTCTCCGGCGTGGCACATCACCTGGCGCGCTGCCGCTGCGGCAAGGGCTCCACCATCCGGGCGCACAACGACGTCCGCGACGTCCTGCACGCGGCGGTGCGCTCGGCGGGGCTGCAGTCGGTGGTGGAGCCCTCCAGCTGGCAGGACGGTCAGGCGCGCTTCGGGTCCCAGCCGGGGTCCAGCGAGGCCGCGCGCAAGCGACCGGACCTGCGGGTGCACGTCGACTTCGAGACCACCTGTCTCGTCGACGTGCAGATCACCTCGGCGGTGAGCAAGTCCTACGTGACGCAGGGCCTGCAGAACATGGACGCCTTTCTCGAGCGCCGTGAGAATGACAAGATGAGGGAGTACAAGAAGAGCTCAGCTACAAAGGACAACATGAGCTCCATTGTGCCCTTCGTCATCACGACCACGGGACGCATGGGACCGGCGGCCTTCGCCTTCCTCAAGAAGGTGGCGGACACGGCCTTCGGCGACCGGCCGAGGGAGCGTGCGCGCTGGGCCTTTCGCTGGCTGTCGAGGCTGAACGAGGTCATCGCCAAGGGACTGGCGACCCAGCTGATCGGGCAGACGCAGTACCTGCGACAGCAGGTGGAGCGTTTGCGGTGAGCAGGGGCGGCTGAGTGGCGACTCGTGGCAGTGTGATGGGAGTGATCTGGGACTTGAGACTTGGGATTGTGGGTTTGGCGCGGTTTGTGATTCATCGGTGATGGAGTTGCTGGATTGGTGATTGGTGAGTCTGTGAATCGAGTGTGTGGTATGGTTACGCGAGTTTTCGACCCCCCCCAACGATGTTCATCCGTGTTATGAGCGACCTGGTCGCGTTCCGGGAGGCATGCGTGCCGGGAACACACTACTGGCTCCGCAACACGATGATGGGACCCCGCGGGCTCACGGACGAGGAGTTTGCGGTGGTGGAACGCTACCGCTACCGCATCGGAGCCTCCGAGGCCGACCACGTGGTGCCGGACGGCGTGTCGATCAACTGCGCGTGCATGCAGCGAGACACCACCGCGAGAGGCACCGTCCACATCGGCGGGGTCTCCGGCGTGGCACACCACCTGGCGCGTTGCCGCTGCGGCAAGGGCTCCACCATCCGGGCGCACAACGACGTCCGCGACGTCCTGCACGCGGCGGTGCGCTCGGCGGGGCTGCAGTCGGTGGTGGAGCCCTCCAGCTGCAGGACGGTCAGACGCGCTTCGGGATCCCAGCCGGGTCCAGCGAGGCCGCGCGCAAGCGACCGGACCTGCGGGTGCACGTCGACTTCGAGACCACCCGTCTCGTCGACGTGCAGATCACCTCGGCGGTGAGCAAGTCCTACGTGACGCAGGGCCTGCAGAACATGGACGCCTTTCTCGAGCGCCGTGAGAATGACAAGATGAGGGAGTACAAGAAGAGCTCAGCTACAAAGGACAACATGAGCTCCATTGTGCCCTTCGTCATCACGACCACGGGACGCATGGGACCGGCGGCCTTCGCCTTCCTCAAGAAGGTGGCGGACACGGCCTTCGGCGACCGGCCGAGGGAGCGTGCGCGCTGGGCCTTCCGCTGGCTGTCGAGGCTGAACGAGGTCATCGCCAAGGGACTGGCGACCCAGCTGATCGGGCAGACGCAGTACCTGCGACAGCAGGTGGAGCGTATGCGGTGAGCAGGGGCGGCTGAGTGGCGACTCGAGGCAGTGTGATGGCAGGGATCTGGGATTTGAGACTTGGGATTGTGGGTTTGGCGCGGTTTGTGACTCATTGGTGATGGAGTTGCTGGATTGGTGATTGGTGAGTCTGTGAATCGAGTGTGTGGCATGGTTTTGCGAGCTTTTGACCCCCCCCAACGATGTTCATTCATTAACCCCCCTGCTGCTGTCCCCCAAGATGTTCATCCTAATCCCTCACCTGCGGGTGCAGCAGGTGGAGCGTAATGCGGTGAGCAGGGGCGGCTGAGTGGCGACTCGAGGCTGTGATGGAGTGATCTGGGACTTGAGACTTGGGATTGCGGGTTTGGCGCGGTTTGTGATTCATCGGTGATGGAGTTGCTGGATTGGTGATTGGTGAGTCTGTGAATCGAGTGTGTGGCATGGTTACGCGAGTTTTCGACCCCCCCCAACGATGTTCATTCGCCGGAGGAGGCCCTCGACGGACCCGGCACTGGTGGAGGCGGAGGCGAAGCGGCGTCGGGGAGTGGTGCCGGAGCGGGACCAGCCAACGCCGGCGAGGCGGAAGCGGAGGATGAGTCGGGTGCGGCGGCTGCTGCAGCGGGCGGCACGCCGTGGGTGGACCACCCGGCGGTCGGAGAGAGCGAGTCCAAGGAGGACTGCGAGGAGGGCCCGGCGCACGGGCAGCAGCTTGCAGGTACGCTGGACGGGTGGCTCGTCAGCGGTACGGGGGAGCGGCTGAACCGGAGCATCAGCCAACACCGACAAGCGGAGGCCAGACGGTCGGCGGAGGTGCGGCTGCCGCCAGCGCGGCGGGAGCGGCGACCGAGATGACGACGAGCGGCGGCGGCGCAGCGGCAGCTAGTGCGGCTGGCGCTCCAACCGGCCAAGAGACATCTGATGCCGCACAGCCGAGAGCGGATGCGGCACAGGTCTACTCGGTCAGGCGAACGCCGGCGATCGGGTTGGCCAGGGACGGACCCGACGCGGACGCGGACGGCAACGACCCCAACTGGAAGGGCATCTCGCTCAAGAAACTCGTGAGCGAGCTCGCTGAAGCGCTCAGACCGCAGCGATGCGACCAAGGAGGTGGGCGACATCCTGCTGCGATGCGAGGAGGTCGCCAAGGGAGCCTACCGGGACTACGAGCGGGACAGCAAGGAGTACAAGGACGCCTGCACCGAGGCACGGTACTTCAGGCCGGACAAGGACTGCGTCGTGGGCAAGGAGGCCGACCTTCATGCCGCCAGGGTGAAGAAGCGCTACCAGCTGGCGCACGTGTGGAGGTCGGACATCGCGGGGGCTGTCGAGGGCCTGGAAGAGCTGCGCGCCGAGATCGAGGAGCTGGCGCTGGAGGCGATGATGGAGCTCAGATCTGACGACGAGTCGTCGGATGACATGGAGGCAACTGCAAACCTGGTGGAGGAGTTCATCAGGGCATGCAAGGGAGCCCGCTGCCTGGCCGCAGCGACAGGGTTCGAGGGCTTCTTGCCCGACACCCTGGGTAAGCTGCCGGGCGAGCTGAAGGCCAAGCTCCGCAAGTGCCTGTACGGCGACGGGGTGACGGCGCGGGCGAACGAGCAGACCGAGGCGCCCTGGCAGCGCAAGATGGTGCTGCACCACGACGACATGCTGCGCATCAAGCACGAGTGTGTCTTCCTGCGCCGGCTGGCCAAGGCGCGCAGGGCCTGCACAGCACGCTGCAGGGCCGAGGCGCTGGCCAAGGGCACGACGGAGAAGCGTGTCGCCAACATCGACGACCCGGCCATGCTGCGCGTCATGAGCGACCTGGTCGCGTTCCGAGAGGCATGCGTGCCGGGAACACACTACTGGCTCCGCAACACGATGATGGGACCCCGCGGGCTCACGGACGAGGAGTTCGCGGTGGTGGAACGCTACCGCATCGGAGCCTCCGAGGCCGACCACGTGGTGCCAGACGGCGTGTCGATCAACTGCGCGTGCGTGCAGCGGGACACCACCGCGAGAGGCACCGTCCACATCGGCGGGGTCTCCGGCGTGGCACATCACCTGGCGCGTTGCCGCTGCGGCAAGGGCTCCACCATCCGGGCGCACAACGACGTCCGCGACGTCCTGCACGCGGCGGTGCGCTCGGCGGGGCTGCAGTCGGTGGTGGAGCCCTCCAGCTGGCAGGACGGTCAGGCGCGCTTTGGGTCCCAGCCGGGGTCCAGCGAGGCCGCGCGCAAGCGACCGGACCTGCGGGTGCACGTCGACTTCGAGACCACCCGTCTCGTCGACGTGCAGATCACCTCGGCGGTGAGCAAGTCCTACGTGACGCAGGGCCTGCAGAACATGGACGCCTTTCTCGAGCGCCGTGAGAATGACAAGATGAGGGAGTACAAGAAGAGCTCAGCTACAAAGGACAACATGAGCTCCATTGTGCCCTTCGTCATCACGACCACGGGACGCATGGGACCGGCGGCCTTCGCCTTCCTCAAGAAGGTGGCGGACACGGCCTTCGGCGACCGGCCGAGGGAGCGTGCGCGCTGGGCCTTCCGCTGGCTGTCGAGGCTGAACGAGGTCATCGCCAAGGGACTGGCGACCCAGCTGATCGGGCAGACGCAGTACCTGCGACAGCAGGTGGAGCGTTTGCGGTGAGCAGGGGCGGCTGAGTGGCGACTCGAGGCAGTGTGATGGGAGTGATCTGGGCTTGGGACTTGGGATTGTGGGTTTGGCGCGGTTTGTGATTCATCGGTGATGGAGTTGCTGGATTGGTGATTGATGAGTCTGTGAATCGAGTGTGTGGCATGGTGACGCGAGTTTTTGACCCCCCCCAACGATGTTCATAGCAAGGCATACGGGCTCGTGCCCCCGTGCTGCCTGTGTGGTGGCTTCAGTTAAGTGCCTGGAACGGGCGAAAAGGGCGGTGGCTTTGTACGGCCACGGCGCTGGTGCCGACACGAGGCTCACCGACAGGCCCCGGCCTTGTGTGCGCAACGCTGGCGCCTTCTGACTGCACAATGCAGCCATTTACCATGCCATACCTCTTGGATGGGCCCGGCTTCATGTGCAAGCTGACGCGCATGAGCTCTTCCCTTCCTGCACCTGCATGCACGACACACGTGCAGCCGCTGCATCTTCTACATGCCTTCAGATTGTCTCACAATGGACTTGCGCAGCCCCCCGGCAAGCGACCAAAGACTCCCGACAGTGGTGCATGGCTTCACAGTTAGATCCGGTAATGCCTCCGACTCGTCCTGGTGCGTGTGATCGTGGGGAATGGCGATCACGCATCCAGTAGTGGCCAAACGGGCACCTGCTAGGTGTCCGGCGCCAGCGGGCTGGGAGTGGCGGTGCCTTGCTCGGAGACTGCACCCACAGGGGCACTGAAACCTCGCAAGCCACCTCCCAGCCTGCCGCGGGATGGGCGGGCGGGTCACGAATGCGGCTTTGGTCTCTCGCACAACCTCAATGCCGACCGCAACGGGCCCTGGAGTGCTGTGCGAACGTTCGCAAGGCACGGAAGGCAGAGCGGGGCGCACGCTGCGCGCGCCTTGCCGGCGAGCTGCTTGTCTTGGCCGCCGGTGCGGGCGGGTAGACTCGAGCTCGGGGCCCTCTGGGTCACGTCGGGGGCAACCCCAGCACGCTGTGGGGAAGCCGCGTAGCCCAAGAGAGTGTCGAGACGATGCCAGATGGCTCGTCTGTTTTGTCGGGGTAGAATCTACGTCTGCGGACAAATATGAAACCAACCGGGCTACCGAACGCGAGCGGCCGCCGCCCTCTGACCCCGGGCCCGCTCTGCCCCACGGCAAGCGCGGGCCATCCGACCCGCTTGCAAGCTCGCCCTCTAGGCGGGCACACCGGTTTGACACCGCGTGGGGCTCACCGGCCGCACCCCGTACCCGCTGCACGCTCGCGCCCCGAGTGGTGTGTGTGTGTGCTCGATTCGATCGTTTGACCCCTCCCTCCCGTCCCTCGGGCCACCGCGTGTGGTCCCCGCCGCGCCGAGCTTTAGCCATTTTGGTCAACACCGGTCCTTCACCAGCACGTGGCCTCTCAACGCCCATGCAGGCCAGCATGTTCGCTGAATACTCGCCCTCCACAGGTTTGTTGCAACATAATTGCTCTGCTCGCGTCCACGGCATTTTCCACTGCTGCACAGCGCGGAGCACGACGTTCCAGCGCGAGCGCGTCCCCGCCGCGCCTCGGCCCTTGGAAGCCAGCGCGCATGGCGGATCTGGCAGGTGAGGCTTGCAGCGGTGCCCGGGGAGTGCTGGCAGGGGAGGCGGCAGACTGCCTTGCCGTTTGGGCTTGCGTTGCCGTCTCCGCCCGCGTGCGTCGTCGGCGCTCGCGCATGCCCGCCATGAGTCCAGGGCCTGCCGCGACTCGATGAGGTTGAGGTGCTCGCGGCAGGGATAGGTGTGGCAAGCAAGCTCGGCGGCCACGCGTTGGTTTGATGGCGCAGGACTCGGCCGCGAAATGCTCGAGGCCGCGCGGCGCGGCGATGCTGTGCGGCTCGGGGCGCTAATTGCAGAGGGTCGGGGCCTTGAGGACGTGTGTGACGAGCTGGGACGGACGCCTCTTCTCATCGCTTGCGAGAACGGCCACGACGCGGTGGTGCGGCTGCTTGTGGAGGCTGGGGCGGATGTGAACACGGCCACGACGGACGACGGCGCAACGCCTCTCTTCATGGCATGCCAGAACGGCCACGGCGCGGTGGTGCGGCTGCTTGTGGAGGCCGGGGCGGATGTGAACAAGGCCACGACGGACGACGGCACAACGCCTCTCTACGTCGCATGCACGAACGGCCACGATGCGGCGGCGCGGCTGCTTGTGGAGGCTGGGGCGGATGTGAACAAGGCCCTAACGAGCACCGGGGCGACGCCTCTCTACGTGGCATGCCAGAACGGCCACGACGCGGTGGTGCGGCTGATTCTGGAGGCCGGGGCGGATGTGAACAAGGCAACGACGAATGACGGCTCGACGCCGCTCGTAGCAGCTTGCCGCAGGCCAGGCACCCGACTGGTGCGCCACCTCCTTGCCGCCGGCGCCGACCCGTGCATCTCGGACAGGCAGGGCAAGTCGCCGCTCGAGGTGGCGGCGTTCCAGTGTCGCAGCGCCGCGGCAGTTCGGCTGCTGCGGGAAGCTGGCGCGCCCGCGCCGTCATCTGGTGCCTCCGCCTCGGCAGGCCTCGCGACGCTGCAGCGCTCTGGCCACACGGACGTCATTGAGGCGCTTATGACGCCAACGCTATGGGAGCGGCGGTGTCGGCTCCTGGCCTGGCGGACGAGCGTCCAAAGCCGCATGCGCGACCGTGCATCAGCAGCGTGCGTTGCGACTCATGAGCGCGTGTCGTCCAGCGAATCCGCCGTGGTTTGACTGCTCGGGACTGTGACCGATAACGCCACCGATTCGTCCTGGTGCGTGTGATCGTAGGGAATGGCGATCACACATCCAGCAGTGGCCAAATGGGCACCTGCTAGGTGTCCGGCGCCAGCAGGCTAGGAGTGGCAGTGCCTTGCTCGGAGTCTGCACCCCAGGGGCACTGAAACCTCGCAAGCCACCTCCCAGCCTGCCGCGGGATGGGCGGGCGGGTCACGAATGCGGCTTTGCTCTCACACGACCTCAATGCCGACCGCAACGGGCCCTGGGGTGCTGCGCGAACGTTCGCACGGCACGGCGGGCAAAGCGAAGCGCACGCTGCGCGCGCCTTGCCGGCGAGCTGCTTGTCTTGGCCGCCGGTGCGGGCGGGTAGACTCGAGCTCGGGGCCCTCTGGGTCACGTCGGGGGCAGCCCCAGCACGCTGTGGGGAAGCCGCGTAGCCCAAGAGAGTGTCGAGACGATGCCAGATGACTTTGTCTGTTTTGTCGGGGTAGAATCTACGTCTGCGGACAAATATGAACGCAACCGGTTGCCGAACTGACACGAGTGTTCAGCCCACCCCCCCCCCCAACGATGCTCATTCAGCAACGCACAATCACTCATTCGCGGCATGCCAGCGCTTTCAAGGCCAGCGGGCACCTGCCTCCTGTCCTCCTATGTCTACTTGCCAGAACTTTTCGGCATGGGCTTGCTGTAGTGCTTGATGCCCGTTGCTGACGCGAACTTCTTCACCCGTGCTGGCCACACGTCCAGCATCACCTCATGGTCGGCGACAATCGGGACAACGTAAACAGGAACGCCGTTTGCTTCGGACTTGAACGGGTGAAGACCTGCAGCTATCTTCCAGATCGGATCAGCTCCGGGACTTATTGCACGAGCGGCACGCGCTGCCCTGCTGAGCGCATCGACCGTTGGAGGCTGCCACACGTCTTCTGACGCAGCTTGGAGCGCCTTGAGCCAGTTCGAAGAGTCGTGCGCGAGACCAGTTTTCTTGCAAGTGACCAGGCAGTTCCAGACCACGATGCAAGCCAAGCCGTCCGCCTGACTTGTCAGCACGCTCTGGAGGAGCGACATCTTTGGATCACTAGAGCCGTCGTCTCGGAAGCTTTCGTTCATCTGCCGCAGAATCGCCGCCACCTGGCCAGGATACAGAGTGGGTGGCTCACCCTTGTCGCTCGACACTTTCACCTGCACACGAATGACGTGGCGAGTCTTGGAGCCATCCAGAGCGTCCAGCTCGAGAACAGCGACGGCGTCAGCACCAAACTTGTCTGGCATCTCCTTGAAGAACTTGTCCATGGGGAGGGCCTGCCCGCTATCAGATGCCTCGACCTTGAGCGGCGGAAGGAGCTGCACTGCAATCGACTTGGCAGCCTCGGACGGGCCAACCGCGGAACGGAGGGAGGCTTCACTGGCCGGCCAAGCATCCTGCCCTTCTGCTGTGATGGTGGCTGACTCCAGATCACTCAGCCAACAAGAGATTGACGAGCTGGCGTCGCCGGCGGCTTTGAACGTTGGCAAGTGAGGCTGCGAAGATATGCAGCGCTTCAGGAAGGCCCCTGTGCCCATCTCACAGATGCCCTCTACTGCAAGCAACTCCATGGCTTCACCCGACGCGCCCGTGGCATCCAGCATGGCCAAAATCTGGCGAGGATGCAGCCCGCAGGACCCCATCTCGTCAAGCACTCTCAGCGAGAGCAGCCGCATGAAGTTTGAGCTCAGCCTGAATCTCTCAGGCTCGGCTTGGTGAAGGATGCCAAGGTCCACGAGGCGTTCGGCTTCCACTCTGGCGTCCTGGCCAAAGTCCTTCCGCTTGGACAGCTCCTTGAACTCGTCGTTCAAAAGCGGCAGCAGGGACGACTTGAGTGCCTGACACGCCAGTTGATAATTTCTACCATTGGGCAGGATTACGAATCCTGTCACGATTAGTTTGGCCAGGGGGCTCTCCGTTGCACGCTCGAAAGCGGATGCCTCAGCCAATTCTATCTGACTCAATGGATCCCATTGTTCATCAGCACTCTGCTGTGCACGGCCAAGCGTTTCCACCAACACACTGGCAGAGGGTCGCAGATTGTCCAGCACGGCGGCCAGCACCTTCCACGCTGGGCGATTGCGCAGCTGGTCCAGCTGCTCGGCATTCGCAGGCGGCTCGGCATGCAGCTCTCCACGAAGCTCGTTGACGATGCGAGGAATGTCGCTCAGCGTGCTCTTCCTCAGCTCTGGGAGGCATGAGAGCATGAATCGAACAGCCTGGTCCCCGGTAAAGCGCTGCAAGTTTCCAAGGTAGGTGATCTTGATGGCATTGTCGCAGAGTAGGTGGCCCTCTAGTCCTTTGTACACGTGGATGCGAGGATCATCCAGAACCGACTCGGGGCTCAGAAGCACCCTAAGGCCGATCGTTGAGGATACCATGACGATCGTCTCAAAATCTGGAACAGCGTTCATGAGACCGGTCAGCTGGGTTCGGAACAGTTGTGCCATTGGGCTGGACTTGTAGAACTCTAGAATCTCGTCCATAATCAGGAAAATGCGGACTTTGCGACCGACCGTTGAGGTGGCCCCACTGATCACCGCATCAAACGTGCGAACCCAGCTCCTTGGATCCCAGGGGTTGCTCTCCATGTTGCGCTCCAGCCGGGTGCCACGCAGCAGTCCTGCCTGCCACAGCGCGAACTGGACGCAAGCAGCAGGATGCGGAACGAATCCACCTTGGTTGTCGGCAGCCTCGACGACAGACTGAAGACCTGAGCCGTCGATCTTGACCACGACAACGTCGAACAGGCAAGAGCTTGGAATGCTATTGACTACCGCCTTTGCTGCTTCCCAAACGAGCGTGGTCTTGCCGGAGCCCTTGGGCCCAAACAGGAGCTTTACATTCGTGGAGGTTCTTCGTCGCTCTCGAAAGGCGAGGTCGAAGATGCCCTCAACCGCATTGCACGCAACATCGGTGCGCAAATACGTTCCAAGGAACAAGGACAGCCTAGGGTCCGTCTGTGCAGTGCGGAGCGATTTCCATGCAAGCTTGGCAGCCTGTAGCTCGTCGTAGCCTGCAAGCTGACCAGACTGGCGACAGCTCGAAGAGTACTCAACCACTGCACTCATGGCTGTCACGAAAGTGACCCTCTTCTCCTGCTCCTCGGCCTTCAGCAGCAGCTTCTTGGCGTGCTCCTGCACCGTGGCGATGGTGGACGGCTTGACCATGACCTCCGCGAAGCCTCCGGCCACGGACTGCAGGTGGCCCAGCCGGTGCCACTTGGCCAGCTGCGCCTTGCCGCCGGGCATGTCCAGAGTCACCCTGGCATGCTGAAGCACGGCGTCGATGTCGGTGCAGTGGGAGAGCTCGATGCTGGCGGTGCCGAGCCTTCCAAGCAGCGGGATGATGTCCTCGTTGTCGGCAGAGCGGAGTCCCTTGGCAGCAGCCATTTCCACAATGAACTCGAAGTGGTCTTGCCCAAGCTCAACCCGCGCGCGGGCGTTCTTCGGCGAGGCAAAGGACAACGAGAGAGTTCCCAGGGCCAGACCCACGGCGTCGCGCCTTGCAAACTCTCTGGGCGTGTTGTCGGCAGCCCATTGGTCGGTGTCTGTCGAAAACAGCTGGGAGCCAGCTTCCGGCGCCGCGGAGCTCAGAGGCCGCACCGGGACGGAACGAGCATCCCCCGTGCCGTTGTAAAAAACCGTGGAACATGCGCTCCAAAGCATGCGGCACAGGGGCTCGCTTGCGCCACTCAGGACGGCGACTGGCTGGAACAAGGGCAGCCGCGCCGAAACCGCCGGCCGCGCGCTTGCGGACATCGCAGCCCGCCACACCCGCCCTGCGCCCCGTGAGCCCTGCCCCAGCATGGCAAGCTCGGCGAGACGCGAGGAAGGTTGCCCTCTGTGGGCTTGTCAGCGTCGCGGGCGGCCTCCTGGGAGTCCGCGGGCGCAGCAAAGGCGAGTGCGCTTGGCAAGTTCGCCGTCGTCACGCTTAAATGCTGGCCTGCAGCTCTGCCCGATTCAGCAGAGAGCAGAGCCAGCTAAGACCAGCAGAACCGCGAGCAAACAAACTGGGCCGCGCCTGCAGCACGGCCACCGCCCAACCGCCCCGCAGCAAACTGTGGGGTTTCCTGCGTCTCGTGGCACAGAGCCGTTGGTTGGCTTCGCCCGCTTTCCATTTGTGTCAGCTTTGACTTCTGCGGCGGCCGGCCAGACAGGCTTGCCTGCAGCCATTCGCTCTGGCGGCGCAGCCATCAGGGCCGCGTTGCTCGAGTGCGTGAGGAGCCGAGCCACCGATTGAACGGACGCAACAGCGATGGTCTGGGCGTCCCGTTTGTGGCCTGGGCGCGTGCACTCAGAGACGGAAGCAGCAAAGCAAACGGGGGGAAAGAGGGCGAAGCACCCACACAGACACGGCTTCGGGCGGAGGGGGGGGGCAACACTCCTCACTGCTTGTTCTTGCGCTGGAGCACCGCCGCAAACGTGGTGCCACTGGATCCCCAAGAGGCCTTCGGGGCTGCGGCCGCGGGAGCAGGGGCTGCGGCGGCCTCAGCAGTTGCAGGTGCCTCGGAAGCCTTGGGGGGGGCGGCCGCGGCTGCGTCGTCTTCGGCAGTCTCAGGAGCAGTTGCCGTGGAGGCATTGGCAGCCTTGCCTGATGGCCCTGAGTGGCCCTTGACAACCACAGGCTTGGGGGCTGTTGCCGGTGCAGAGCGGAGCAGAGCTGCCGCGTAGGGTGCAGGCTTGGACGACTGCGCCGCCTTTGCGTCCGATCCCGGTGCAGCTGCGCCAGTTGAGCTGGCAGGCTGGACATCGCCGGCTCCCGCCTGAGAGTCTGCTCCGTCGGCCGATGCCTCGGCGCGACCGCGCGGGCGCGACGGCTTGGGAGAGAACGCGCTGGCCATCATTTCGGCCATCTCGTGCTCGCCGGGGGCTGTCGTGGCGCCCTGGGGAGGCTCGAACTGGCCAAGCACCTCAACCCCGCGCGCGGCGGCTGCTGACGACTTGCGATGGCGGCGCTCCGCGTCGCCGTAGTGCATAGACGTCACGTCCACAGAGGCGACGGAGTCGAAGCGAGGGCGTCCGGATGCCAGCGAGGCTTCAACGCTCTGGGTGCGCTGGCGGTGCAGCAGCTCAGGGTTGGGCCGCTTCGAGTAAATGGCGGAAAAGGCCTCCACTCGAGCTGCCTCAGGAAGCGCCACGTCCTCGGGCCGGGTTCCCATGCCCTGGGCGATGGCGAGGATCTGGTCGGCCGTGTAGGTCACGGCGGGAAGGTGCGTGGGAACCGCAGGAGCGAAGCCTGCCGAGGCCATCGGCCCGACCAGGTCGCCAGACGCCACTGCAGCTGCCACGGCAAGGGGCGCACCAGAGCTGGCGCCAGGTGCGCTGGAGCCTGCCGCGCGGCTCTGTGGGCCGTAGGCGTAGGCGGGCACGCTGCCGGCTGCGGCGGAGCCAGCCGACGATGACACGGGGGCGGGTGCCGGCGCGCCAGCAGTCGACGCGGTCGTTCCGCTTGCGCCAGACGACCCCGCGGCGGCAGCGGCGTTGCGGCTGGAGGCCGCGACGATGACGCGGAGCGCGTTCTCGCTCTTGAGCCTCATGCGGAGCGGCTCGCCGCGGAACTGCTTGCCACGAAGGGCGCGGATCGCGGCCTGCGCTTCCTTCTCCGAGGCCATGGTCACGAACCAAATGTCGCCCACGTCGGACCGGACCGACACCGGCTTCGGGCACCCGTCTACGCCAGTGAAAATGCCAGAGATCGCCTCCTCGCCCACGTCGGCGGCGATCTCCCGAAGGATGATGGTGGTCCGCTCAGAGTGGATGTTGGGGCGCACCATGCCCTCAGTGGGGTCCAAAGCCACCGCCGAAGACGTGCGAAGGGCATCGCGAATGACGTCCAGGTCCGTGGTCATGGCCCGCACGCGAGCAAAGTCTGCCACGACGCGCAGCGGGACGAAAAACTGAGCGTTCATTTGGGACACGAGGAACTGGTCCTGGGTCAGGTTCTCCTTGGAAAAGTAGTGCTCAATCTGGGTTCGCACGGAGGCGAGCAGCTCGTCTCCGCTGAGCTCGGTCGGCGCCACGGCCGACGCTGCGGGAAGAACGGAGCGCCACGGGAAAGGCCAGAAACAAGTGCTTTACACCAATGCGTTGGCAAGCGGATTGCATCGTATTCGCAGGCTTTGCGCGTGCGCGCAAAACGCAAGATGCAAGGCCGCCGCGCTTTGCGACCCTGCATCAGGAGAGGCGATTGCTTGCGCCAAGCGCTCCCACATGGTCGGCCGCCCGCCCCATACCTGCTTCTCTCCCCGCCCCCCCACCCCCCCACCCCCCCGCTCCGCTCACTGCCATCGGCAAAGGCCCCGACCCCGGCCTCAGGCTGGGGCCCACAGGGGCGCCCCCGGGGAGGGGGGCAGCCCGGCGGCTCGCGAGCTCGCTTCGCGAGCACACACGCTCGTCACGGCCGAGGAGCTCTGCCCTGCTTGGCCACGCGACGAAGACCGTCGTTGCGTGCCGTGAGCGGGCCGTGGCGCTGGCCCTCAACGCCGCAGATGGGCAACACTGCGGCCAGGGCAGGGACGGCCGCGCCCGCGAGGGCCTGCCTGTCCCCGTCACAGGGTCAGGCATCGCCGCGGCGTCCACGCCGCGCAGCAAAGGCAGGGCCAAAAGGCGGCTGCCCCGGCGCAGCGCGCCCGTCCCGCGCTGCGGTGGCTCCCTGGGAGAGAGAAACCCCTCGCGCTGCGCTGCACAGCGGGCTCACAGGTCACACGCGCGTCTTCCTGGCCAGCCATCTCGCCTGCCCGTGGCTTGGTGAGTGGCGGGAGAGCGCGTGACGGCAGCAGGATGGCCGGCGGGCTGATTGCTTGCGAGCCAGCAAACATCTCAGGCGGCTGACGCTGCTGGCCTCTGTGAACAAGGCGGAGCAACTCTATGGCGGCGTCACCGCCGAGGCACCGCGCGGGCCGCAGCTTTTCCAAAAGCCAGCAGCTGGGTCAATGGTCGGGGGAAAGCTGGGGGCTTGCGCTGGCGGTCGAGCGAGGGCCTCGTTGCGACATTGGGACGCGGCCAGGATGCTCAGCCTCCGGCTGAGTTTGCACAAGTATGGCTGCGGCAAGCGGCCCGACTCGGGGGCTGGGGACTGGTGCGGGAGTCCCTGGCACCCTCCCCTTCCTTGCTTCGCTGCACATCCGCACACTGGGTGCCAGCCGTCGCGGGTGCCGCCTCTTTTCATGCCAGCGCGCGACATGGAGACCCATCGCAACACGAACACAGTCTTGCTCTGCCAACGGCGGCGCCAGCCTCGGAGCGCAATCGCGCGCAGCCGCCTTGCGACACTGCCACAGAGGCTGCGCTTGGGGAGTTTGTGCGCGATTGCGCCCGCGACGCAAGGCCCGCGCGGCCCGCCCTTTTCTTGCTGGGAGGGGGTTTGCTCCATCCGCTGACTGTTGGGCAGTGTTGTTTGCCGAGGTCAACCGCGGCATGGCCTCGGAAGCGTCTGTGGACGTGACAAGTGAGGGACGCAGAAAGCTGCCAGCCGCGGGGTTTGGCCTTGCCCTTTCCAGTCCAGGACCGTGCGCGCCAGCGGGAATGGCTGCGGCTGGCACCACAAAAGCAGGCCGAGCGGAAGCAGGGCCACAACAACGCTGCCCCCACCCCGCCCATGATGGCGCTCGGGCAATCCCCAGAGGCACGATGGTTGCCACGGAGTCGGGCGATGCCCACAGTTGCCCCCCCACCATCGCTCCCCGCCTTTCGTGCCCGCTGCAGTCCATGGCGTGAGAGGCTTCAACGCGGACCGGCGGTCCGAGACGCTGTCCATCCGAGCGTCGCTGGCCAAGCCCGGGGCGCCATCGAGCGTTCGGGACAAGCGCGGCGTGCGCATTCCGAGCGCGATTGGCCAGGGTTCGCGATCCGCGGCTGCGCTTTCGCCGCCCGTCGCGTTCCATTTCGGTCTCGGGGCCGCCGGCCCGAGCGACGCTGCGGGGTTTGCCGGGCACCGCGTCGAGCTGTCGGTTGCGTGCGCTGCTCGGGGGGCAGGGGGGTCGTTTGGCTCAGTCCTGGGGAGCCTTGGCATCGGGGGCAGCGGCGGTCCAACTCGCCACATCGGTGCGTGGTCTGCTGCTCTTGACGACGAAGCTCGGGCACCCGCCTCCCAGCGCCGCTGGGTACGCTTGCTGTCGGCAAGCGGGGACGATGCAGGAGAGGCAGAGGTGACGACGGTTGTCAAGTGCGCCGGCACGGCTGTGGACGAGCTCTTCGGAGACGACGCCTTCAGCCTGGGCTCCGGCTCGCCGCGGTCTTCGCCTCGCAAGGACGACGTGGCAGCCGGCAAGGCAGGTGTGCCGACAAAGGACAGGAACCCCGCTGCTGGTGCGAATGTGCCAGACGCGAGCCGAGCCAGTGCGCAGTCCAGTGCTTCCGTTGCGACTGCCTTGCCACGCGCCAGCGCCACGGCAGGGCCGGACAGCAAGGGTTCGCCGGCCGATGCTGCAGCCAAAGGCAAGGCCAGTGGTGGTGCAGTCTCTCCGGCGGCGGGGCCCAGCGAAGCCTCAATCGAGCGCCTGCGCGCCCGCGCGAGGCGCGAGCCCCCCCTCAAGCCCGCTAGCTTCCAAGAGGCCCTTCTGGAAGCCAAGGCGGTCCCCCACGGAACGCTGCTGGCGGCTCTTCGAAAGCCAGTCGTGGCTGCAGTGCGCGCCAAAGGCCTCAGCCTCCGCGACAAAATTGTTGAGGAGGACGCAGCCGCGATGGCCAGGCACGTGTGGGACCAGCTCACCCAGTCCAGCGACGCGCCCGCGCGGCCTCCTGCCAGGTTTGCTGCCGGCGACAGGGTCACCGTCAAGTTCGGGCTGGCCTCCAAGAAGGGCACGGTTGTGGCGCTCGTGTCCAGTGCTCCCGCCTCCGCTGCCGCATCCCGGGGCACGACGTCGAACGAATACAAGGTCAAGACGGACAGCGGGGACTTTTTGGAGCCGGTTGACGAGAGCAAGCTCACGCTGGCATCGCCAAAGGCCCATCGCAAGCCTGACAAAGCAGCCAATCTCCAGGGCAGCGCCGACTCTGCTGCTTCACCGCGCCCGGGCTCGAGCTCCACCAAGGCCGCGCAGGAGGACGAGCTGGAGAGGCTGCTCGGAAACCTCCCGTCGCCAAGCCCGGACCAGCCTGGCCAGCGCAAGGATGCGGAGCCCTCTGCGGCCACACCCGGCCAGAGAGCGGCCAGCGAGCGGGGGTTTGCCGTCGGCGATCGGGTGTCCATCCCAGCGAGAAGCAGTGGAGCCGGCCGCACCCTGGGCACCGTTACGGGCGTTTTCGCGAGCGGAGGTCTCGTTGAGGTGCGGCCGGACCCAGGCCAGCCGGATGTGCTGAGCCGGCGCGTCAGCCGGAGGCACGTGCGCCGCGAACCTGGCTCGCCGGAGGGTGCGCCTGGAAGCGCGCATACCAAGCCGGCACCGGGCGCTCCCGAGGCGCGGAAAGCTGAGCACGTGGGTTCGACCTCAGCGGGCCAGCCGGCAACGCGCCCGGCGGCTGGGCTGCCAGAGGGCGCGGCCGGGATGGCTGCCCAGCGTCGGGTGCTTGCCGCAGACCAGGACGCGTCGGCGGCACGCGCGGCCGAGCTGTCTGAGCTGCTCCAGCAGGTGCTCGTTCGGCTGCCGAAGTCTGGGCAGCCGTCGGCCAAGGACGCGGATGACGAGGCCGGGGAGGAGAGCCGCCCGTCGAGCCCGCTGCTGGCCCCGTCGCTGCGCCGCCGGCTGGAGGACGCCTTTTTCCGGAACAGCTCCAAAGGCAAGCCTGGAGCCGAGCGGGTGCTTCCGCTGCCCAGGCTGGGAGACGCGATGGCAGCCACTGGGCGTCGCGTAGACCTGCACGCCCTTCGCGCCTGGACGCACGCAGTGGGGTTGCGCTCTGACGACGCGCTGTCGCTTGCGGAGTTTCGCCGAGCATTCCACGACGTGTGCGTTGCCCCGCTGCTGAGGGGAGCGGCCCCCGCGCCGGCGACGGTGCCTCCCGTTGCGGCGCGCCCGGCGCTGAGGCAGGCCTTGCCGCGCGCGACACATCGTTCGCCCGCAGCCAGGCTGGAGCCCGTCGACGAGGCGCGGCCTGCCGCGGCCCGGGCCGAGCCGCTCCCGTCCCTGGCCGCCGCTGCTGCATCCATGCGCCTTAGCCACAGCTGCGCGGCATGCAGCGGGGCGGGGACGTCGCCCGCTGGCTCGGAACAAGAGGCGTGCGGCGCGTGTGGCGGCTCCGGCCTCGTACAGCTCAGCCTCGCACAAGCCACGCGTGCGCTCGGCGCAGGGCGGCCGCGCCAGATTTGCGAATCCCTGGGACGCTTCGTTGACGCCTTCAGGGCCGTTGCGGCGGCGTCGAGGGCAGCACCCGCTTCGCGCGGAGCGCAGCCCGCTGGGTCCGTTCCGGTCAGCCAGCTGCGGCGGCTGCTCGCGAAGCTGGGCCGGGCCGACGACCCGCCCGTCCCTCGGGACGCCGCTGCGGTCGAAGAGCTGCGCTGGAGAGCCGCCTCGGGGCCAGGCCGCGAGGCCGAGGGAAAGACTGGCGAGCCGGGCCGCGAGGCTGACGCCGAGGACGACTCGGGCAGCGTCGTGCTCCTCGAAGCGCTCGGGGCGCTGGCCCACGTTGTGGAGGAGTCTGCGGAGGCGGACTCCGTCCCTGCGGCGGCAGCCCGGCTGCGCCTGGGCGCGGGAGACGCGGCCGCCAGAGTCGCACTGCGGCGGGCGGAGGCCATGTGCACGGCCGCGCTTGCCGCGTCCAGGGGCGCGAGCAGAGACCCCGGGAAGTGGCTTGTAGGCGCCGGGAGCGCTGCGCTGGCGGCCGACGTGCTCGTTCGGGACGGGGGCGAGGCGCTGCTGCGTGCCTGCGGCTGGACGCAGGCCACGATCGGCGGCGGCCGGGAGGTGTGGCTGGTGGACGAGGCGTTCGACGTCGCGGGGCAGCCTCTGCCGGGCGACATGCCGGCCAGCGGGCGGCGGCGGCTCCAGCAGGCGCTGCAGTCCATCGATGCGGAGTTCAGCATGCTCGATGGCCGGCCAAGCGTGGCCGGGGCCGCAAGGGCGTTGCTGAGGGCGGGGGCGCCCACCGACGGCCTGCGGCAGTCGTGCACGGCGCTTCGGCGCATCGTCTCGGCGGCAGCAGCCGCTCCCCGGGACCCGCGCGTGTGGGCCATCCCCGCAGACAACGCGGCGTTCGTGGCCGCCGTCTTGGAGCCGCTCGGAGCCGCCGCGCACTGCGGCCCCGCTGCTGCCGACGCCTCGGGTGCGGCGGCCAGCGGCGGCGCTGGCGCCGACGCGTCGCGCCTGCTTGAGAGCGCGTGCCTCGTCCACATGCGCAAGGCGAGCCTCGGCCCGGACCGGGGCGGGGTCCGAGCTGCTTGGGTCGTTTCCGGGGCAGCAGCTCACTTTGCGCCCGAGCCCGGCACCGGGGCTGATGCCGGTGCTGAGGCTCCGTTCCGGTTCGCGGAGCTGTCCGGCCAGACCCTTGCAGCGCTCTGGCGCGCGCGGTCCGACCTCGATGCCTGCATCGCGGGCTTGCCGGAGCTGTCCAGCGCAGTGACGGACGGCGCTCAGCTGCCCGCGCCTCCGAGCGCAGTGTCGCCCCAGCCCCGGGCGGATGAAGCGGCCGGTGCGGCCGCCCGCAGCGAAGCCAGGACCAAGCAGCGGCCTTCGGCGCGGCGCGGCGGCAATGCAGCAGCACGAAGGCGTCCGGCCGCGGCCTCGAGCGCATCGGCCGAAGCTGACGCGGAGGCGGCGCCCGGGAGCAGTGAGCAGGGGCCCCTGGTCGAGGGCCCAGGCCTCTCAGCTGTGCTGGCGACGGTGGGCGGCGCCGCAGCGGCATGGGGCTCCGCGGAACCCTGGCAGCCGGCGTCGCAGTGGTTCCCGGCCCCGAGGACCCTGGCGGCGCAGGCGAGGCTCGTTGTGGAAGCGGCGGCGGCTGCGGGCGTGCGTCAGGATGGGACGTCCGCCTCGCCTGCCAGCCACGCGCAAGTCGCAGCTGCCCTGGCGGACCGGGGGCTCGCTGCCGCTGAGGCGCGGCAGCGTGCCACGGATTGGCTGAAGCGCTTTGGCGATGGTTCCGGCACCGCTGCAACACTCGCGTCTGTGTCGGCCCGGTTGGCGCCGGCCTTCTTCCCGCCGCTGCCCCCGCTCTCCGCGGCAGTGGCGGCCGCGACGGCAGGCGGGCGGCGTTCCGGGCACGCGGGCGGCCGGGCCAGCGGTGCCCCGCCACGCTCGCTGGGGGAGGTCCCCGCCGCCGCTGCCCAGCAGGCGGTCAGGCAGGCGACGGACCTGCTCGCCAGTGCATGCCCCACGCCAGCAGCGTTCGACCTGTCGCAGTCGGCCGGGCAGTGGCGCCGCCTCTGCGACTGCCCCGACCTTCGGCGCGCGGCCGGCCAGCCTTGGTCCCTGGCCGCCCTTTGCGGGATGGTCAGGCTCTTGTGCCCCGCCTCGCTTGCGGCCAGGGCGCTACGATCCGCCGCAACAGTGCTGGCCGAGCTGGCCGGTGATACCGCTGGATCAGCCGCTGAAGGCAGCAGCAACATCGACATCAGCGGGGGCGGCGGCGGCGGCGGCAGCGCGTCGGGCCGGGGCAAAGCGGGCAGTTCGGCGGCACGGCGACGCGGCGACGTGGCCGCTGTGGGCAGGGATTTGGGGCTCCGGGCGATGCTTGCGGGCGTGCTCGCAGTGCCTGCCGGCCCGCTGCTGCTCTTGGGATGCGGCATCGGGCCAGCAGACACTGGCCAAGACCCAGCCCTGCCGCTTGAGGCAAGCGAGCTTCGGTTCGCGCCGGCTGCGCTGGACGCGCCTGCCGACGGCTTGCCCCCGTCGCTGGCCCGCCGAGCGCGCGCCCTGGCCTCGGAGCTGGGGCTGCGCGCCGACGCGGCGGAGGCTGGCTGGCTGCCCGGCGAAATGCCAGACTTGAGGGCAGCTGTCGCCGCCGTGCATGCCGCCGCCTGCAGCGTCGACCTGCTTGACGGAACGGCGGCGGCGGCTCCTTCCGCGACAACCTGCGACGACGCTCGAGTCTGGAGAGGCCTGGCCGAGGCGTTCGACCGGGCGTCGCTGTACTGCAGCCGCGCAGCCAACGCGCCGGCGGATGCAAGGCTGCGCCGCATTGCGCCCGACAACCGAACCCTGCACGCGGTGGTTGCGCGCGCCCCGCTCCCTGTGTGGGCGGCTGCCGCGCTCGGCCACCCCGCAGACACGCAAGTCGCCCCGGGACTGCGCCTGCTGCTGGCGGCCGGGTGGGTCTTTGCGTCAGACGGTGCCGTCGCGCTGCCCGGCGGCTTTCCAGCAGCTTCGCTCACTTCCTCCGCCGTTCAGCTGGCGGCCTGCAGCGAGTGGTGCCTCGCCAACGCGCTGAGCCTCGAAAGGTCGGCAGCGGCCAGCGCGCCTGCGTCGGCCGTCCCGCCGCCCCCTGCCGAAGCAGCGTCGCCTGGGCGCAACAAGGCCCTCCGCGCGCGCCCGCGCGGCGCACTGCGGCCGACTGACAAGCCCACCGAGCCCGCAGGGCCGCCTGGCGAAGCTGCGCTGAGCGCCAGCCCTGTCGCCGTGGCAGCCTCGCCCGCCGGTCCGGAGGCCCCCGGCTCGCTCCGGCACGAGGCCAGCGCGGCGGAGGCAGCAAGGGCGCGGGCCAAGGAGGCCGAGTTGCGAGCGCAAGTCGCCTCGCTCCGCGCGCAACTGCACGGCGAGCGGCTCGAAGCCGCAGCAGCACAAGCAGCAGCGGCGGCGCAAGCAGCCACCGCTGCAGCTGCTGCGCCCGCAGCCCCGCAGTCGGCTGCTGCCTCCGGCCGTCTTCCGTCGCCCCGACCGGCTGCCGCGGAGGGTGCCTCCGGCAAGAAGCGCGCAACGGGCCGCGCGGCGCCGAAGCGGCGGCAGACCGCCTCTCCTGGCGCGGGCAGGCGGTCGCCGAAGCGCTCTCAGCCCAGCACGGCCGAAGGTGCCGACGTCGGTTTCGCCGGCCCCGCCGAGCCCGCAGCCGCAGGGCAGGCTCTCGCCTTGCTCCGAGTCGCGCCAAGCGGCGCTCCGGCCGGCGCTCGCACCGTGCAGCTGGCTGTCGAGCAGGCGGCGCCGGGGTGGCCGGGCCTGCGTCACGGCTCGTCGATCGAGCTGTCCGGCGGGGCGAACACGCAGGCCGCGTTCGTTCGCAGCGTGCCGGCAGCGGCAGCGGACGGGACTCTCACGGTGGAGCTGGACGCGCCCTTGCCGCTGCCTCTGGCGCCCGGGCAACAGGTTCGAGCGGTCGAGCCGTCGGCCGACGCGGCCGCTGCATTCTCGTCGAGGGACGCAGAGGCGTGGATTCGAGAGGCCTTGCTTGGGAGGGACATGATCGCGGCCGCGGTGGACAGCTCGCGCCTGCGCCAGTCCAGGAGAGCCGCTGAGCGCGTCGCCGAGGCGTCCTCCCGGCAGTGCCTGGTTGCCCGCAGCGCGCTGGCGGTGCCGGTGGCGCGGGGAGGCGTTGGCTGGAGCGCGTGCGGCGAGGAGGCGTCTCCGGCAAGCGCTCCTGGCCTTGCCCGGCTGGTGTTTGACGCATGCAACGCCACTGCTGCGGAGAGCATCCCTGGTGACTCGCTCCAGGGGCTGCTCGCAAGCCTGCTCCGCACCGCTCAGGCGCGCGCCTGGGCGGGCGTGCGTCGGGCAGGCGCCGCCTCACTTGCCGGGCCGCCAGACGCAGCCGCCGCGGCGCTCGAGCTGGCCACCTGCTCGCTGCCGCTGCCGGGCGCCGAAAGGGCCCTGGCAAGGCTGCGCCGGGCGGGCCAGGCCTCGCAGGCCACGCGCGCGGCGCTGCCCCGAGTGGCGGATGTCTGGGGGTCGCTCGCAGGGAGCGGCGAGGCAAGGCTGTCGAGGGCGGGGGCTGCGTGGCTGGGCGCAATGACTGCCGCCGGCGGCGTGACTCGGGAGGCGTTCGCGGCGCAGTTCCGCTGGCCCCATGCAGTCGACGGCGCTGCCCTCCCGTCGCTGCTGCCAGTGGACATCGCACGCGCGGGCGGACTGGCGGACCAGCCAGCAGCCCTCGAGGCCGCAGCCCAGTGGGCCAGGGGGCAGCGAGCCGCCGTGGAGGAGGCGGGACCCGCCCCCTTCGCCGCGGCGAATATTTTACTGGCTTGGGGGGAGGCAGCTGTGTTGCACCCGGCAGCCGGCAACGCGGGGGCCGACGACCTTGCAGGCGCAGTCGGCGGAACGTGCGTCGCGGGGCCGCTAGCAGCCCCAGGCTGCGAGGCGGCAGCGCCGTCCACTGAGGAGCCCTCGAGTGGGGTGGGACTCTCTGCGGCGGCCAGCGCCGTCCTCGGGGACCCGTCGGCCGCGCGCGCGCTTCGCGGAGTCGTGCCACCTTGGCGCCGGCTGGGCGCGCTGGCTCGGGCGGCCGCCCGGGTTTCTGCTGGCATCGAGTCTCCGGGGGCCCTCCTGCAGGCTCTGGCGAGGGCGTTTCGTGCAGCGGCGGGGGCCACCGGCGACGCGGGCGGGGCTCGGGCGCGCGGTGCCGACGTCGCCCGCAGGCTTGGCAGCGCGGGCGCTGGGTCGTCCGGGGCGGCCGAGTGGCTCGTGTCACGCCTGCGCGGGGCCGACGGGCTGCTGCGCTGGGCCGACGCCGCTGGCCTTGCAGGCCTGGCGTGGTCTCGCCGCCCGCAGCCAGACGCGCGTGCGGGTGCCGTCGCGGCGCCTGCCCTGCAGCACCAGCTGCTCGGCTGCAGCCTCTCGCATCTGACGGCGAGCGCCGGGCCGGTGGTCGCTGCCTGTGCGCTTGCTTCGGACCGAGGCGGCGGGCACCGCGTCGCCGTGTTCCGGTCGGGCCTTGCCGTGGCTTGGCGCGGCGAGCCGGGGTCAGACGGCGGCGTGGCGTCTATCTGGAGCCTGGCGAGCGAGTGCGACGCCGCCGTGGCCTGCTCCCTGGCTGGTTCGCGGTGGGGCGACGCCGTCGGGGCGCTCGTACCGGTGTGCGTCTGCGCCTCTGGCACTCTAAGCGTGTCCGACGCGGCGACTGGACGGGTGGTTCACTCCGTTGCGCTTCGCATGCCCGCTCGGGCGGGCAGCGCGGAAGCTCCTGTCGCGCTGCAGGCGATGGCATGGGCTGGGACGAGCTCCTCGCCGGTGGTTGTGGGTGTGGTGGCCGGAATGCCTTCCGCTGCCTGCGCTGGCCTTGGCCTTGGCAGTGGCAGTGGCAGTGACAGCGGCGGCGCTTGGAGCCAGCCAGCCCTCGGCCTGTTCGCGTTCTGCGCGGCCACTGGCGCCTGCCTCGGCAGCCTTCAACTGGGCAGAGCGCCCGCTGGCGGGGCCCGTGGCGTTGCCGCGCTCGCGTCGCTTCCCCCGCTGGCAGGCTCGCCCACGCAGGACTGGGTCGTCGCTGCGTCGGGCGACGGTGTGGCGCTGCTGCTGGACTGCTCTGTGGCGTCAGAAGCGGCAGCGCGCAGGGTGGCAGGGGCAGACGACCGCGCAGCAGCCTTGCGTGTTGCTGCCCGCGCAGTGCTGCCCGGCTCGCCGACCCTCGTGGCCGCGGTGGCAGCAAGCCCCACCCTCGCAGTGGTGACGTCGCGAGACGGCCGCTCGTGGGCAGTCGACTGGGCCGCGGCAGCGCTGATGGGCGCGAAGGGACGCTGGAGCAGCCGCGACCCGCTGGATCGGTTGGACGGTGCCGCCGCGCTCGGCAGGGGTGTCGTGTCGCTGGGCATGGCCGGCGCGCGGCTTCAGCCAGTTGCCCGCGGCGGCGCGCCTGCGCCAGTCGCGCGAAGCCTGCTTGCGCGCAGCTCCGGCCTGGCGGCCATCGTGCCGCCTGCGAAGCTGCGGGGCGCGCTGTCCCGAGCCGCGCTTGTGCTTGCCGAGACCGAGCAGCCGAGCTTTCGTGCGACGTCTTGGGTGGTCAGGGCATGTGCCCTGAGCGGGCGGCTGACAGTCTCCGCGCCGCGCGTGCTGGCAGGGGCCGGCGCGGGGTTGGCTCCCGACTTGGAAGGCCTGCTGGCTGCGGACGAAGTGGGCGAGTGGGAGCGAGCAGCGCTGGTGTGGGTCGAGGCGGGCCGCGGGGCCGGCCCGGAGGCGGTGGAGCGTGCGCTCTCCGCGGTGCCTCTGCGGGCTTGGGTGTCGGCCGACGCGGAGCAGCTCGGTTCGCTGCTGGCGGAGGCGGGGGCGCAAGGGGCGCGGGTTGAAGTCCTCTTGCCCGGCTCGCGGCGCGCGGCCGCGCTTGTGGACGATGAGGCAGCGGCGGCGGCTTGCTGCGCGACTGCCCAACCGCGCAGCTGCCTCATCGCGGCTTCGGTCGTGGGTAGTGACGGCCTCGCGCTGCAGCTGGCCGGAGCCGACGGCCTGCCCATCGCCGCAACTGTTGTCCCGTGGAAAGCAGGTCCGGGCCAAGCGAGGCACGCGGGCGCCCGTCCCCAGGAGGCGCACTTGGCTGTGGCTCAAGGCCTGCCCTCGGCCGCGAGGCGCATGTGGGCGCTCGGCGCTCGGCTGGGCGAGCTGGGCGTCGGGGAGGACGGCCGTCTCTCCGTTGCCGTTCACCAGGCGGAGGACGACGCCTCGCCGGATGCAGTCGTCCTTGTGTCCGCGTCTGCGGCTGCCATTGCCGCGCTCCCCGCCCAGACTCGGGCAGCCTTGCTCTTGGCCTCTGCCGCTGTGCTGGAGTCGCAAGACGGGGCCGCGGCGCTGCTGCACGACCCGACTGCAGGCAGGAGCCTGGTCGTCGGCCGGCCACTTGGCGCGCCCGGCGTCGGGCTCGCGGGTGGCCAAGGCCGAACGGCAGAAGAGACGCCTTGGCACCTCGCGCTCAGGCTCGACGGGGACGCGCGGGGCGACGGCGGCGGCGCCAATGGCGGGGCTGCCAGCACTGCCGCCGCCGCCTTTGCGTCGCTGTCCGCGCTTTGCTGCAGCGTGCGTGCAGAGCCGGACAGTGGCGGGGCGGGCAGGGACCCGCTGCTAGCCACGGACGTGCTGGCGTGGGTCGATCGTTCCGCCGTGCACCAGCCGTGCCAGGCGCCGTGGCAACTAGCTGCGGCGCTGGTCTCGCACGGCCTGTCTGGCGAGCCTGCAACGACGCTCGCAAGCGACGCCTTCGTGCGCGGGCTCCGGCATGCGCCAGCCACGCTCCGAGACGGACTGGCTGCCTGGCTTCCGCGGCTGGAGGAGGCGCGGACCGCGCTTGCCTCGCTGCTTCCAGCGGGGGCCCGCGGCGGCGACGACGCCAGCGGAGCCAAACCGCTGCCTGCCTCGCTCTGGAGTGCAGCCGCGCTGGCCAGGGCCGCGGCCTCCGATACCGGCGGCATGGCATCGTCCGGGAGCAGCGCGGGGCGGGCGGCAGCGGCGCTCGCGGCTGCGGGAGCCGCCCTCGCTGTCGGGCCACGGGCGGCTTCGTCGCCCTTGATGGCCGCGGCGGTCGCGCATGCCGCTGCCCGGGCGAGGCGGCGAGCTGCCGAGGCCGACGCGCAGCTGTCCCTCTGCATGGGCGGCGCGGCTCGTGAACAGCCTCCTCGCAGGGAGCCGCCGTCCGGTGACGAGGACGCCGCGCGGGAGGGCAGGAGCGACGCCGAGAGCGCGCCGGGTGCAGCAACGTTGCCGCCGCCGCCGCCGTCTTCGTCGTCGTCGTCGTCGCCCCTGCCAGGCGAGGCAGCGGTGCGCGATGCTATCGTGCTGCCCGCGCGAGAGCAGGCGATGGCGTGGCCGGGCGCGCGCGTTGCAGCGCTGGCACGAGCGGTGGAGTGCGCCGTCCGTTGGGCCCGCTCCGGCTCGGGCTCAGCCGTCGATCGCTGGCGCGGGCTGCTGGGGGCATCGCTGGCAGAGGCGGGCGTGCCAGGAGCGGCGGTGGCAGCCATCGAGCGGGCGCCCCGCGAGCAAGTGGGGGCCGCCGTGCTGCAGTCGGTGGGCGGCAGCGGCGGGCTGCTTGGGGCGCTGGCGGACGCCGTGGGCGCCGGCGGCGCGCCGGACGGTCCCGGATGTCGCAGGGCCGCCGAGTCGCTTTCGGACGCGGCCGCCGCCGTCGTTGAGGCCGCCCTTCAGGACGGGCAGGGTCAGAGGCCGAGCCCCGCCGCCGCGGCCGCCCTGTCCTGCCTTTTGCGCCTCGCAACGGGGCAGGGCTCGGAGGCATCGGCCGGCGCGACGCAGGCAGCCTTCTCGGCCGTGCAAGCGGTGCTCGACGAGGTACAGGCTGGCGACTGGCCGGAGCAGGCGGCCCTGGCCTGGGCCCTGGCGCCACGCGCCGCCGCGCCCTCCGCCCCTCCCAGCCGTGAGCTGCGGGCGTGCGACCCGGAGGGGCTGGCGTGCGGGCTGGACGCCCGCGCCCTTGCAAGCAGCGCCGCTGCCGCTCTCGTGGCGGACAAGCCGCGGCAGTTCGCTGAGGCGGCAGCGCAACCGCGCCGGCAAGCGGGCGCCGCGCTGGCCGCTGCCGCGGGCGGCCGCTCGCGCTCCGCGTGGCTCGCGCCCCCGCACCCAGCGGGCCTCGCGGTGTGGCTGGTGCTGGCGTCCGCTTGCTCCCAGGCGGCGGCGAGCGAGGCTCGGGTGCGGGCTGCCGCCTGCGCCCAGGCCGAGGGCGCCATGCGCCGGGCCGCGGCGCTGCTGAGGCCTGCCACCGACCGGGGCGCGGACCGGGGCCGCCTCGAGCTGGCAGCCGTGGGCCTTGCTATCCAGCAGTGGGCGCCAGCGCTTCCGGTGGGGCCGCTGCTGGCGGATCCCAGCGCCGACGTGCGCACCGCCGCCGCCCGGCTCGCTCGGTCGTGCCTGTCGCTAGCGCTGGCCGCCGCAGAGTCCGACGCTCCGAGGGAGGACGTTGACTCGCTTGCCCTGGCTGCGGCGCGCTGCGTGGGGCTGCCCGCGCTGCTGCAGCTGCGCGCCTGCACGGAGGTCTTGCGAAAAGCCGGCCCAGGCTCGGCCGGCGCCGGGCGGGGGCGCCGCAGCAGGCCGCCGCTGTCGGACGCGCAGGCGGAGCTCTCCGCCCACGCCTGCGCGGCGCTCTGCCTAGCGGCCGCTGTTCCCGCGGTCCCGGCCGCTGTGCTGGAGGCCGCGGAGGCGGTCCCCGCCGCGGCGTCTGCGGCCCTGGCAGCGGCGGCGCTGTCGGGGGACGGCCAACGACGCAGGGCGGTCCCGGCCGTGTCGGGCAGGGGGCTGGCCCACCTGCGCGATGCCGCTGCCGAGAGCGCGTGGGCGCTGTGGCTGACGCTGGCGCAGGGCCGGGGAACCCCTCGCTCGGTCCTGCTGCTGTCGCTGCCGTGCGCTGGCGCGGTGTTGCGCGTGGCATCCTTGCACGGTGGCGTGGCCGACGCCGGCGACGCCGTTGAGCGCCTGTCGGCGGCCCTCAGGGAGGGGGCGGAGGACGGAGCGGACATCGCGGCGGGCCTGCCGGAGTGGCTGCTCTCCGCCGCCCTGGGGGCCCACGAAGCCGGGGCCGGTACGCTCGGCGCACCGGGAGCGGTGGCGACCACGGGCCTCGCCCTGGGGCTCGGCAGCGCCGCCGGGCCGCACAGCACGCCGCCTGACTGCGCAGAGGCGCGCGTGGCCGATGCCTTTCTCGCCGCCCTGCCGGTGGCGGCCGCAAGCGCGGAGCGGGCGACGTCGCTCTGTCGAGCAGCCGCGCAGCCGCACCGGGCTGCGCTTGCTGAGACCCTTGGAGACGTCGGCAGAGCCTGGGCCGCAGTGTGGGGCGGGGTGGCGCTGTGCTGGGGCGCAGCCTCGAAGGGCGGGCACGCAGCGGCGCCGTGGCTTGCGTCGGTGGCGCAGCGCGGCCTGGAGGCTGCCGCCCGCGCAATGGCTGGTGCGGCCGAGGTGCTGGCGCGGGAGACACGGTCGGCGGCGGCGGCGGCGGCGGCAGCAGCAGGGCCCAGCGACTTGCACGACGAGCATGGCTGGAAGGGTTCCCAGCAAGCCGCAGCAGCGCTGTGCATGGCGGTGCTGGGCGCGCCGACGCCTTCTGCCGCGCCTGTGGGACTCTCCGTGGTCGCGGCGGCCTGCTCGGCGTCCGGCCCGCTCCAGTCGGCCGGCGAGGCGGACCCGCTCCGCACAGCGTCGCTCGTCGTTGCTCCCCGCGCTGCAGCGGCAGTGGTCGGCATGGCGCGCTGGGCCGCCGCGGCGCTGGGGGCTGACGGCGACGGCGGAAGGCCCGACGGCGGCGGACCTGGGCAGGCGTCGCCGCTGGCGGCCCTGGCTTCCGCCGCTGCGGCAGCCATTCGGGAGGACGTGCTGGCGGGCCCGCTGGCCGGCTCAGCGGCCACGCTCTCCGCCGCAGTGGAGGCCGGAGCCGCGGACACGCTCCTGCCCCAGGTGCTGCCGGACGGGCCTCGAGCGCGCGCGGAGCTGCTGCTGGCGCTGCTGGACGCGGGGCAGGGCGCCGACGCGCCGCGTGGCGCGGCTGCCGCCAACGTTGCGGCCGCCTCTCGCGCTGCGGCGGAAGAGGCGCTGGCGTGGGCGCTGGGCGTGGCCGCCGGGTTTGACGAGGCGAGCGAGGCTGCCGCGATGGCCAGAGCAACGGCAGCCACGCGCGCCCCGTCCCCCCACTGGGCCGTTGTGGAGGGCCGCCTGCCCGCCCTGCAGGAGGCCACGGCGGTTTTGGCTGCCACGGCGGTCAGAGGGGCCGCTGCGCTCCAGCAGCAGCCTTGGCCGGGCGCGGCGCTCGCCCTGCTGGCTGAGCGAACGCGGGCGCCAGAGGCCGTGCGTGCGGCCGTGTGGAGCAGGCGGGACCCGGAGGCGGCCGACGCTGCGGCCGTGCTATTGCGCTGTCTCGCCAGCCTGTGCCGGCCGGAGCTCGGTGAGCAGCTGCGATGCGAAGCGGACGTGCCGGCGCCGCTCGCCAGACCGGACCTGGCAGCGGGCACGGCGCAGGCGCTCGGCTCGGAGGCCGCGGCTGCTGCCTGGGCAGAGTGGGCAGCGCAGGCCTCGCGCCGCCCGCCGGCCTTGGGCCCGTCGGGGGCGGCCGCCAGCTCGGGGGCGCCGGTGCGGTCGCCGGCGGACCAGCCCCGTGACGCGGCTGCGTGGGCCAGCGACGCTGCCACGGACGACGAGCAGGCTCCCGCGCGCAGAGAGCCGCCGCCGCCGCCGCGTGCAGTGGCTGCGCCCCCTGGGGCGGCAGGCCCGGATGCAGAGCCGCCGGGAGCGCCCCACGCACGACTGCCGAGCGCCCAGACCCCGGCCTCGCGTCCCAGCGCCCCTCCAGCAGCCGCCGCCCCCGCCGCCGCGGCCCGGGCCGCGGCGGCGGCATCGGCTGGCCGGCAGGCCGCTGGGCGTGTGGTGGTGCTGGTCGAGCTCGCGTGCAAGACCATCGCGTCGCTGCCCGTGGCGAGCCTGGCGGCCGCGCTGTGTCGCGCCGCGGGCGCAGCTGCGGCCGGGCCAGGAGCTGCCGAGGCCGTGGCCGTCGCCAGCGTCGCCGGCGGTGTCCAGCGAGAGCGCCTCGACAGCGCCCCGACCGACCGCGACCCGAGGGTGGTGCTCACGCTCAGCGCCCCGGACGCCACAGCGGCAGCGCTCTGGGCCGCGGCCCGGGGGAGGCGTCTCGGCCCGCTGCCGCTGCCCGAGGGCGGCTGGCTGGCCGTGTCCGGCCTGCAGGTGGAGGGCCACCGGCCGGTGGTCGAGCGGGCGGCGCCGGAGGGCCTGGGCGTGGGCGGCGCGACCGTGGGCGGTGCTGCCATGCCCGCCGACGCGGAGGCGGGGGCGGCTGACGGCAGTATCGCTTTCCGTGGCGAGGGCGCGGTCAGCGGGCGCCGCCTTGCGGACGCCGCTCGAACTGGGGCCGGAGCGACGGAGGCACAGCCGAGCAGCGGCCCAACCGTCGAATTCCGCGCGCTGCCGCCGGCCACAGCGCCCGCGCGCGCCCTGGTGGAGGCTCTGGGCGACGGCCTGGTGCAGCTGAAGCTGGCCTTCGACGAGCAGGCGCAGAGCGGCCTGGTGGGGGCCGCGGCCGTGGTGCGCGCGCTGGCCCCGCTGGGCATCCCGGGGGCCGCACCGCGCGTGCGAGCCGTGATGCGGGACCCAGCCTCGCCCATCGCGCTGGCGCCCAGCGCTGGGGCCGGGTTCATGCACTTTGTGCGCCTGGCGCTCCACGGGGCGCTGGGACCCGACGGCGCCGGGCCGCTGCCTGCCGGCGCCGGCGCAGGTGCCGCTGACGAGGTCCCTGGCTGGCTTCGCGATTTGCTGCTCGGCCCGGAGCCCACCGCGCGGGCCACCGGGCCCGGCTGGTCCGGGAGCGCCTCCCCTCGCAGCGGCCCAGGCAGCGTCACCGCGGACCCCTTCGGCGTCGAGCACGCCGACACGCGCCGCACCCCCCTTGGGTCCCCGGCCCCAGTGCGAAGGGGCGGCGCGGGGGGGCAAGGCGCGCGCGGCGGCGAAACTGCAGACCCGGCGTCGTCCGACGCCCTGCTGGCCGCCGCCACGCGCGCGCACGCGGCCCTGAGCACTCACGGCGCGGGCGGGGCGCGGCTCCTGCCCCGTGCAGCGCTTCCAGCGGCGCTCGCTGCGACGGGCGTCCGCGTGTCTGACGACGGCCTGCGCGCCGCCGAGCAGTCCGCTGGCCCCGCCGCGGGCCTCTCTTTGGTGGAGTTCTCGAGGGCAGTGCAAGCGGCCCGCGCCGCTGATGCCTCCCAGCCTGCGCCGCCCCCAAAGGCCTCTCAACCGGAGCCAGCCAGCGAGGATGCGACGCCTGCGGGGGACCCACGGGCCAGTGTCCGCGCTCGCCGCGCTGCGGCGATTGAGCGGCGTTTGCGCGGGTGACCTTTCTTTTGTGTCATGCTGTGAGACACGTGCGTGCCTTTTTGCGATCAGTCAAGGTGGCAGCAGCCGCTCGGTTCGTGCATATCCTGAATGTGTGCATGCTTTTTGCGTGTTTTTGCCCCGTCCCCTGCCGCGGCTGCATCGGCTCTGACCAGACTTCAATTCCGATGCGCGCTTGGTCTGCGAAGCGTGTTGCTCGCCCAGAGCCCGCAAAGCGCGCGTGTGCCCGTGCACGCATGGCGCCTGTCCTTGCTGCGAGTGACGGTGCCGCGCGGCCGCACCCCTGCTGCGCCCCTTTCAAGCGCGCCCGGAGTGGTCTTGGTCGGCGGACGCCTCCGCCGGCTGGTTCTCCCGGTAGAGCACGAACCAGGGGCGCGTCGGCGGCAGCACGGCGAAGGAGCGGGGCGAGCTGGGGGCGTCGTCCTGCCACCGCATCGGGCCCGATGGCGTTGCGGCGGCGTCGTTGCTGCCGGCCGGCAGGATTTCCGCAAGCGGCCGGGGGCTGCTTCGGCGGACAACTCGCTCAAAGGCCGTGTCCACGGAGACGGAGGTCTCGGCCGCAGCGCCCGACTGCTCGGCGGACTGCGGCATGTCGGGCACGCCGCCAGCGTCCTCCACCGAGCGCGGGAACCCGGGGAAGAAGAAGGCGGAGTTCCCGCCGTCGGGGGAGTGGAAGCGCAGCGCGAAGGGGTGGGGCAGCACGAGGAAGACGTCGCGCGCGGCCTGGCAGAGGGCCGCTGCCCCGTGCTGCGGGCCGACCTGCCGCGCGGCGGTGACGGCCTCCGCCTCGTGCTCGGCCTCCGCGGCGGACAGCGGGGCGCTGGCTGGCGCGGCCGCGTGAGCGGCGCCTGCCTCGGCAACGCTCCAGCCGGCACGAGCCGCAGACCCCTCGGCGGCGGCGGCGGCGTCGGAGCCCGCGGCGGCAGAACCGGCGGCGGCGGCGGCGGCGAGGCCCAGGCCTCCGGCGGTCGGCGGGGCGCTCGGGTCGCCGGACTCGCCTGGCAGAGAGCCTCCGGAGCGGCGGAAGGCGCCCACGGCAGCGCGCTGCAGCCTCGTCTCCGTGGAGTATCCGTCCGCCTCGGCGGCCAGCAGCCCCGGGGGCGGCGCGCTGGGGGACCGGCCGGCGCGAAGGTCCTCGAGCAGCTGGTCGAAGCGGTCGGCGCCGGCGCTGTACCACCGGGGGTGCCTGTCGATAATGGCCTTGACGATGCCCGCCCGCCAGGCGCTGAAGCCCTGCCAGCCGAGGAGCTCGCCCTTGTGATCCCGCATGAAGTCGTTCGTCACGAGCCACACGCTGTTGTGCGGGGCCATGGGGTGCGCGCCGCTCGCCTCCAGCGCGGCGGGCGAGGTGGCAGCCGCCACCGCCGCCTCGTCCGCGGCGCGGCCCTCGCCGGACTCGGCCGCCACCTCGTCGATGACGGCCTGCCTGGCCTCCGGCAGGCTGGGCAACTCGCCCGCGTTCTGCCGTATCTTGAGGCGCTGGCTCTGCATCGCGGCGTACATCCAGTAAATGTCGTCGTTGCCGCGGGGCACCACGAACAGGGCCTGCGGGCAGTCGCGGCGCCAGCGGCCAAGCACCGCCACCATCTCGCGGCGGCCCTCCTCCCTCGCGCGCTGGGCGGCAGAGCTGCCGTCCCCGCCCATCCCCGCCGCCACGTCGGTCTTGCTGAATCCGGCGCCGCGGCCCCCCCGCTTGCCGCCGCGCGCGCCGGGGGCCTTGCCCGTGTCCGGCACGAGATCCATGGGCCGCATCCAGCGGGAGTGCAGCACGATGAGGGGGCGGAGCCCGTTGGCAGCGGCGTGCTGCACGATGGCGTCGAGCTGGTTGTAGCTGAGGTAGCCGCCCTGCACGGACCGCCTGAAGAGGCCGAGGTTGGCGCCGTCGATGACCATGTCGAACGGGCCGTGACGCGCGATGTGGCGGTCCAGCGCCCCCAGCACAGAGGCCGGGCCGCCCTGCCCGGCGCCGCTGCCCTGCCCGGCGCCGCTGCCCTGCCCGGCTGCCGCCCGCTTCCCGCCACGGCGGCCCGACCCGCCCGCGCGCGCGGCGAGTTTGGCCGCCTGGGCGCCCTCGTGCTCCACCACCACCTGCCTGATGAGCGACGTCGCGTCGTACAGCACGCCGCCCTCCAGCTGGCGCCGGGCCAGCGAGTGGCCCGAGGCGGAGCACCGTCCGTCGCTGCCGATGTCCGAGCGGGCCAGCCGCCACCCCCGCGCGCGCATCGGCTCGGAGGCGAAGAGTCGCTCGATCTCCGCCAGCAGCACGGCGCCAGGGTGCGACACCACGCCCTCCGCGTGGCGCAGCAGCGACAGGGCCACCGTCTCGGCCTGGGCGGCGGAGAGCACGGCGGCGCCCTGGCCGTCCACGGCGGAGGCGATGCTCACC
This sequence comes from Cafeteria roenbergensis, assembly GCA_008330645.1. NCBI lineage: Eukaryota > Bigyra > Bicosoecida > Cafeteriaceae > Cafeteria > Cafeteria roenbergensis. The sequence continues at coordinate 36,103 of VLTN01000085.1, forward strand.
AGCAGCGCGGGGAGCTCCATCGGCCCGGCGCCCTCGCCCTCGGCGGCGGTCTCCAGCGCGTCTGGCGCCAGGCTGAGGGCGGCGCAGCGCACCACCAGCGCATACGCCTCGTCGCACACCTCCGGGTTGGCGGTCACGCCCCGCTCGTGCATGGCCAGCAGCAGGCCGACGGCCTCGCGGAGGCGGCGCTGGGAGGCGCGCAGGCGCAGCACCGGCTCGTAGTGTCGCATCTGCAGCAGCATGCCTGCGTCGTGCGCTCGCGACAGGCTAGCCTCGGCGCGGTCGCCGTGCCCCGCCGCGACCTGGAGGCGGAGCAGGGCGGCCACGGCGCCGGGGGGCACCTGCGCGGCGGCGGCGGCGTCCCCCTGGGGGGCCGTGGCCACTGCTGCGGCTGTGACGCATGCCTCGCCGATGCCGAGGAGCAGCTCTGCCGCCCGCTCGGGAGCGACGCCGAGCGACGTCACGAGCGACTCGGGGAGCGCGCCGTCCGCCTCGGGGGCGGCGATGACGCCGGCGAGCGCGCGGCGCAGGCGCGCGACCTCGCGCTCGACCTGCCAGAGCGACGCCACGCGGCCCTGGTCGGCCTTGCTGACCAGCGCCGGGGAGGGCTCGGCGGCGGCGTCCGCCTGCTCGAACAGGGAGGCGGCGGCCGCGGTGGCAGGGTCCGCCGCGGAGGCGTCCTCGGCGAGCAGCTTGGCGGCCGCCGCCACGGCGCCGTGCGGGGGCATGGCGGCGAAGAGCGATTCGAGCTCTGCCGGGCGGGGCCCGAACACCCCAGAGGCGTCCGTGGCCAGCCCCGCCGTTGCGAGGTCGGCCCCCGCGGCCACGGCCTCCGCGGCCTGCGCCGAGGAGTGCAGCACGGCCTGCACGGAGCGCCAGATGGCGCGGCTGGAGGTGCCGCGCTGCGCGACCACGAACGCCAGCAGCGAGGGCCACACCTGCCCAGCGAGCGTGGCCTGGTTGCACAGCTGCACGATGATTCCCGCCTGCTTGGCGTCCGCGGTGGTGCGGTTGGCCCGGCCGCGCGGCGGCCGCGACTTGCTCGTCTGACGGCGAGCGGCCTCGTCGACAAAGCCCAGCTGGTGGCACAGCGCCCGCAGCGTGGGCGCCGTGAGGTTGGCCGCCGCGTCAAGCTGGTGCCCTGGCGTGCGGGCGCTCTCCAGCAGCGACGAGACGAGCTCCCACCCGCGGCGGAACGGGTCGTCCTCGGTTGCCACTGCGTCCGCTTGCGCCTGCGCATCTCTTGCGGCCGCAGCGCCTCCCGCGCCCGGCTCGACGTCGCGCGGGCGCGGAGACCCAGACACCCACCGCGCCGAGCTGCCACCGGCGGCGGGGGCTGCGGTGGGGGCGGCGCGCTGCCGCAGGGACTGCGAGAGGCGTGCGGCGACAGCCCGCTGACCGCCCGACGCCCACTGCGCCAGGTGCCGCGCGCCGGATCCGGCCGCGCGCGTGCGGCGTGCCAGACTGGTCGGAACTGCGCCGCGCATCGTGGCCCGGGTGCCGCCTCTGGGAGGCCGCGGGGCTGCTCGGTCCGCGCGGGGCGCACGACGACAGCTGCCGCGCCGCAAACCACAGCTCTGCATTGGCCGAGTTTGCCGACCACGCCCCTTGGCGACGGCAGAAACCGAGGGAAATGGCCGCCCCGCGAGGCAGGTCGTGGGCCAAAACGCGCCCCATCGACTCCCCTACACCGCTGTGGCTCCCTGGAAAGCGACAGTGTGCTGGCTTTTGGCTGCTGCGCCTGCTTTTGTGCGTGCTCCGGCGCGTGCTTGCGGCCGCCCCACAACGATTGATCCACGTGAGCGGGCGGGTGCTTCTTCGGGGTCGCACCCGCGCGCACTGATGCACACAACCTCAAAGGCACGCGTGGGCGGCCACATGCACACACGCACATGTGCGTGAAAGGGGGGGGGGGAGCCATCGCGCGACAGGACGGGGGGGAGCGTGCAAAGGCAGGGAGCCCACCGCGCACTGGCTCACGATCGCGACGCAGGCACAGGCGGGGCGGAACGGGCGGCAGATCATGCCTCCTTCCAGCAGCACAGCCACTGGCCCGCTGTGCCGCCCACGGGGAAGTACCACGCGCGGCCCTCGAGCGCCGGCTGGGTCCGGTGTGAGAAGATGGACGGGAATCGGAAGTGCAGCTGCCTCTGGGGCCCTCCGCCGGCGCCGCCCCTGCCTACGTCCTGGAAGTGGAACGCCACCTGGTGCCGCTCGCGCCACTTGAGGAAGTTTTGCGGCGCGAGCATCTGGAAGTGGTGGTCGCGCATCTGGTCGTTGGAGACGACGAAGACGCGGCCGTGCCGGCTTGCGTGCGTGGAGGAGCCGGCGGCGCCGGGGCCCACGGGCATGCGCTCCATCTCCGAGGAAGCGAAGGACATGGGGGACGCCGAGCCCGCGCTCATGCGGGAGGAGCGGGAGAAGGAGTCGCTCCTCCGGCGCCGCACGGCCAGGGCGAGGGCGGGGCGCTGGTCGCCGGCCGGAGGCGAGCCCGGCGCGGTGGCCGCGGCGGGGGAGGCGGAGGCCGGTCGGTCGCCCGCGTGCCCTGGGCGCAGCGCCCGTGGTGCCACGAAGGGGCCGCCCTCGACCGCGGCGGTAGAGCCGCCCCTGGCGGAGAGGCCGGAGGCGGAGCCCGAGCGGCTGCCGGGCAGACTGGTCAGGTCGATGCCGCTGGAGGCGGCTGCTGCTGCGGCCGCGGGCAGGCCGCCCGCGTGCGCCGCGCCGCCCGACACGGGCGCTGTAGCTGCGGCCGCGGCCGAGGAGGAGGAGGGGGCCGGGGCTGCCCCGGCTGCGGGGCCGGCGGGCTGGCGGCGCACCGCGGGGGGCGGGCGCATAAGGCTGGTGGCGTCCCTGGCAGAGACGTCGCTCATGTATGCAGCGGGCTCCTCGGTGTCGCTGTCCGCGTGCACAGCCGCGGTGGAGAGCGCTGCGGAGGCGGGCTGCGGCGTGGCCGTTCCCTGCGAGCGGGCGGCGTCGGGGGTGCGCAGCGGGGAGGCGGCGCCCCGCCCCGCGAAGGCGGCCCGAGCGGATTGCGGCAGCGCGGAGGCGGGGGGGCGGCTGCGGGCGGCGGCGGGGGCCACCACGCCTACGCTCCCGACGCGCGCGGCCGCGCCCGTGGAGCGGAACCGGGGCAGCGGGGAGGAGGGTTCGCCCCCGTCGCGGGGGCTAGGGGCGAGGGCTGTGGTGCTGCCGGCAAACACCCGGGCGGCGGAGGAGCTTCCCAGCTCCGAGGACGCGGGCGACGCCAAGGGTCCGGTCGCGCCGCCGGGGAGAGACGTCGGCAGGGGTGGCCGCGGGGTCGTGCCGTGGTGGGCAGCCGCGGGGCCGGGCCCAGATGCCGTCGCTCCGACGCTGGCGGCGGCGGCGGCGGCGGAGGAGGAGGAGGAGGAGGAGGAGGAGGAGGGAGGAGGAGGTTGGGGCACCGTTGGAGGCGGCGGCCGCAGCAGAACTAGCAGCAGCAGCGGTGGCGGCGGCGGCGGAGGAGGAGGAGGAGGAGGAGGAGGAGGAGGAGGAGGAGGGCGCGACGCCGCCGCTCGCCTGGGATACGGAGCGGGGCGGGGAGAGCGGGGCAGCGGGCGCGGCCGCCGCGACGACGGCGGCGCTGGACGCAGCAGTGCAGCCGGACATGGCCGAGGCGGCGCGGGGGGGAACGGAGCCAGGCGGCAGCATGGCGGCGCCGTCGGCGGGAGCGGGGGAGGAGGCCCCCGCAGTGGCGCTGCGCGTTGCGGCGAGGTCGGACTCGGTGGCGCACGTTGCCGCGGACGCGGAGCGGTGGAGCGCCGGGCTGCTGTTGCCGCTGCGGCCTCCGCCGCTGGCTCCGCCGCCGGCGTTGCCGCTGCCGCCCCCAGCGCCGCTGCCATCGCCCCTGCGCTCAAGCGATGCCTGCGTGGCCCCGGCGCGGCCGCTCGACTCAGTCTTGGGGTGCGCCGACGCCTGCGCGGCCGGGCGGGAGGCGGGCGACGTCCTGTCGCCGCCGGGCCCGTCCTGGAGCCGGAGCGGCGCGACGGAGGCCGCGGCGGCCGCTGCCTGGGCGGCCAGCGAGGCGGCGCCGGAGGGCGAGCGCGTGAGCCTGCAGGAGGTCACGAGCGAGCCGAGGACGAGGGGCCGGCTGCCGCCGCGCGTCACTGCTGCGTAGAGCCAGTACCAGTCGTCGTTGTTGCCGCGAGGCACCTGGAACACGAGGTTCGGCTTGTCGCGCCAGCGCGCCAGGCAGCGCCGCATCGCGGCGTAGGCGCCGGCCTCGGGGTCGTCCGAGTCGGACAGCAGGTCGTCCTCCTCGTCCTCGTCGTCCTCGTCCGCCTCGTCCGCGGCCCCCTCCGCGCCCCCGTGGTCCTCGTCGCTGGAAACGCTGGCCTTGGACCTGCCAGCGCCCCGGGACGACGACGCCGACGAGTGCAGGGAGGCCTCTGCGGCCGTCGCGTGCGGCTTGCTCGCCGTGTCGAACGCCGCACGGGGGCGCTTGCCGGAGCGAGAGGTCTCCTTGCGCCGGCGCTTGTACCCGCCGCGGCGGTGCTCGCGGAGGTCCACGGAGTCGCCGAACCAGCGCTCGTGGAGGATGAGGAGGGGGCGCCTGCCCTCCTCCTCGAAGTGGCGCACCACGTCGTCGATCTGTGGGTGGCTGAACATGCCCCCGGCGTAGTTCTGGTTGAAGAAGCCGACGTTGGCGCCGTCAATGAGCACGTCCCAGGGGCCGTGCTGCAGCAGGTAGTGCTGGAACGCGTCGAAGGACCGGAGCCGGTGGGGCGTGCGGGTGGCCAGCTCCACGGTCTGGCGCGCCAGCTGCGTCATCTCCTCGTCGCTGAGGTCGAGCGACCGCAGCCTGCCGCCGTTGAGCGGGCACACGCCGTTGGGGCCCACCGTCGCGCGCCCCACCCTCCAGCGCCTGCGCCGCATGGGGCCGGACTCGAACAGCCGGCGGAGCTGGCCCTGCAGCTCCTCCTCGGGGGCGTAGATGTCCTCCATGAGCTCTGCCAGCAGAGCCAGCACGGGGGCCGATGACCAGCGGTGCTCGGCGGGGCGGGCAGCGCTGTCCAGCGGGGGCGGCGGGTCGGCGCGGGCGGAGCGAGCCGATACGCTGGATGCCGGGGAGTTCACGGAGTGGGGCGTTGCGGTGTCCGGTGCGGCCGGGGCCGGGGCCGGGGCGCCCTCGGCGTGCGGCGTGGCCGTGGCGGGGGCAGCGGCGGCGGGCGAGGCCGCGGCGTCCTGGGTTGGGGGGGCGGGCGCCGGCGCCGCCGGGGAGGGCGGCAGCGCCGCCACCGGCCTGATTCCCGCGGCCTCCGCCTCCCCCGCCCTGGCGATGCGTGCCACGGCCTTGGGGTCCCGCATGCTGGCTGGGCCGAGCGCCTGCACAAGCAGGGCGTACTCGTGCTGCCCGCAGGCCAGCCCGCAGCCCTTGATCTCGCAGCGCAGCTTGGTACAAACGTCCGCCGCCTGCGCGGGCGCCAGGGCCTCCAGGAGGGAGGAGAAGGCACGCAGCTTGGGCTTGAGCCCCGCGCGGCGCGCGTCCGTGAGCGCCTTCCAGCCCTCCATGGGCCGGCCGGAGCGCGAGCACACGCGCACGAACATGGACACGACGCCCTCCCACGCCGAGGTGCCGGTGAGGGCGGCGCACCGGTGGTACACGGCGCGCGCCCCCTCCACGCTCGCCTCGGGAAGGGTGGCCTTGGCGGCGTCGCGAGCCTTGGCAGCTTCGTCCTTGGCGGCGTCGCCCTTGCCCTCGGCCTTGGCGGGCGCCGGGAGCGGCGCTGGCACTGGCAGGAGCGCCATCATGGCGTCGGCGTCGCCGGCCGCCGGGACGCCGTGCTCCCGCAGCGTGCGCACCACGAAGCGCGCGGGCGCCTCCTCGATGAGCCGCGGGTCGGCGGCAGCGGCCTCGACCGCGTCGCTGTAGGTGCCGGGGCTGCGGCCGCGGCTCTTGGCCAGAAGCACGCCCGCGGCGCGGCGGGCGGCGTCGCCGGCGGGGACGCGCGGCGCGGTGTCCTCCTCCTCCAGGCGGTCCGCAATGAGGTTGAACGCCACAGTGACGAGGTGCGGATCCAGGTGCAGGCCCTGGTCGAGCACGCTGCCCACGAGCGCCAGAGCAGTGCGCGCATCTTGAGCGGCCGCGCAGGCGTTCATGTCGGCTCGCAGGAGAGACTTGGCAGTCCATCCCTGCGCAACCACGCAGTAGCAGGCAAGCAAGGTCCGGGCGAGCGCGCGCGGTGGAACGAGCAGCAAGGCGGATCCCCCGCCCCCCCGGTTGCAAACAACGAGAGAAAGCGACGCTGCCCGAGCCTTCCAGGCCCCGCCGCCGGCGCCGCGCGCGGACCGCCAAGCGCTCCCCGCCCAGGGGAGGGGACAGGGGCAGAGGACGGCGGCTGCCCGGGCCGGCTCGCCGTGCGGCCCCGCTTCGTCGCCAAGCGCAGGCCGCAGCGCCGCGCGTTTGCCGAGGCGGCGGAGTGTGAGGCAGAGGGCTGCACGCCACTGCTCGGGCCGCCAGCAGGCGCCAAACGGCCGGCCGCGCGCCGCAACCTGCCCCGCAGCGCCCCGAATCGGCGCGCACGCGAGCCTCCCTCGCCGACGCGAAGCGTGGCCGTCGGCGGCGCGAACCGGGCCGCCAGCCCTGGCGAGAAGCCAAAACTTGCAATGTTGCTCACCTTGACTGCGCGAGGCATGGGAGTCGCCATGGCAGCAGCCATGCACAAGCTCTCTGGCCCGCCTCTGGAGCTGGGCGGCGGGATTGCGGCCTGCTCGGCACGCTGGCGGTCCTGCCTGCTCTCCTCGCGGTGCGGGCGATGCTGCGCGGGTCGCGCTGCCGGAAGCTGGGCCTGCCGTCACAAATGAGGCCGGCCGCCTGCAAATAGGGCCCCAACTAGGGCGCCGCCGAGGGCAAACTTCTGGCAGGGTTGGGGCTGGGGAGCAGCAGAGGCAGGGCGGAGTGGCCGGCTGCTGGCCGGCCCGCTTGCGCCCGGCGAGAGGCGTCGCGGACTGTCTCCCCCGTTGCTGCGCCCCAGACTCGCGCTGGGCCGGCACCGGACGGGCCCGCCATGCCCAAGCGCGAATGGCTCCAGGCCGTGTCGCAGGTGCTCATGCGCACGCCGCAACTGGGAAACTGTGAGCACCTGACGCCCGTCAGCCCCGCGCGCAGTCAGTCGCCAGCGGGAGCGAGCGGCGAGTTTGGTGTCAGAGTCGCAGCCGCCGGCCGCCCGTCCAGCGGGCCCTTGGCCCCGCTGCGCCCGGGGGACGGGTGCTGCTGCTGCACCTGGCGTCCGGGGACCCTTGGCGCGGCGGTGGCGCGCCCCCACGGCCATGCGCGTGGGGCTCGAATCTATTCCGATCTGGCCGAGGTTGTTGAACTGCCCAGCCATCGGTTCTGTTCCGGAGGGCTCCGCGCCCGCGCCGGGCGAGCCCGCGGGCGCCTCGCCTCGGCGCCTGGCTGCTTGTACCTTTCCGGCTTAGTCCCGCGCGGTCGCGGTGCCCCTGCAGGCTGTGGGCACGCCGCACTTGGCTCCCGAGCACCCCACGCCACGCCGCCCCCTCTCTTCCCGCTTTGGGCGCCGCAGCGAGCCACCCCGACGAGGAGGCGGTCCACGAGTTTGCGTCGATCACTGTCATTGCTGTGGTGAGGCCGAGGGCGCGTCGTGGCTGCCCCGCTGGCCGTCGCCGTGCTGGCTGGGCTGGACGCGGCAGCTCCTCGGCTCCGGGCGCGAGGCTGCAGCCCTCGCACGCGGCCAGGCGGCGCGGCAGGGCTGTGGCGCGCCTGGGCGCCGCGCGCCAGCGCCCGCTGGCCCTCGGCGCGCCTGCGGTCGCTCCAGCGCGCGTGCTGCGCTGGGCCGACCTGGCTCCCCGCCGCCGCCGCCCCTGCGGCCTGCCTGCTACGACGCGCAGATTGGCCTCATTGCGCTGACCATCGTGTTCGGCTACTTCACCAAAAAGTACAAGATTTACTGGCTGCCTGAGTCCGGCTTCACGATGATGCTGGGCATGCTCGTGGGCGGCATCGCTCGCCTCGCCGCCACGCCCGAGGAGCTGCAGGCGCTGCAGTTCAACCCCGAGCTCTTCTTCTTCGTCCTGCTGCCCCCCATCATCTTCGAGGCCGGGTACAACCTCAAGCGCAAGCGGTTCTTCCGCAACTTCTCGACCATCATTGCCTTCGCCGTGCTGGGAACGGTCATCTCCACCTTCGTCATCGGCTTCCTAGTGTACGCTGCCGCCCTCGGCGGCGTGGCCCCCGAGATCGACACCACCTCCCCCCTGCAGTCCCTCATGTTCGGCGCCCTCATCAGCGCCGTGGACCCCGTGGCCACGCTTGCCATCATGGGCACGCCCGAGCTCAACTGCGACAAGATGCTGTACAGCCTCGTGTTCGGCGAGTCCGTGCTCAACGACGCAGTGGCCATCGTGCTGTTCAAGACGTTCGAGAAGCTCACGGTGGGCACCGCCACCCTCGCCGGCGCGGGAGACTACTTCGAGGTGTTCGGGCTCTTCCTCGGCGTCAGCCTCGGCTCCGTCGTCTGCGGCGTCCTCATGGGGCTGCTGGCCTGCGTCATCTGCAAGTACACCAACCTGAGCAAGTACCCGTCCAAGGAGATCACCCTCCTGCTGCTCTTCTCCTACCTGGCCTACGCTGTGGCGGAGGCCATCTTCCTCTCAGGCATCATGTCGCTCTTCTTCTGCGGCATCGTGCTCTCGCACTACAACTGGCACAACCTATCGGCAGAGACGCAGGCCGCCTCCACATACGTCTTCCACGCCCTCTCGCACACGTCCGAGACGGTCGTCTTCGCCTACGTGGGCATCTGCGTCTTCACCGGCGCCTACAACACCTGGAACTGGGGCTTCATCGCCGTCGCCCTGCTCATCTGCCTCTTCGCCCGGGCGGCCAATATCTTCCCCATCTCCTTCATGGTCAACCTGGCCCGCAAGAAGGTGATCCCCCTCCCCATGCAGGGCGTCATCTGGTTCGCGGGCCTGCGCGGCGCCATCGCCTTTGCACTCGCCATCAACATGCCGCAGCCAGACCACGGGCCCAAGTGGAACAACGACATCATCGCCACCACCACCCTCGGCATCGTCGTCTTCACCACCGTCGTCTGCGGCGGCCTCACGGAGCCCATGCTGGAGCGCATGGGCATGAAGAAGCCCCACGACGACGACGACGAGGACCAGGGAGAGCTCCTCCCCCTCACCAGCGTGGCGGACCCCACCTCCACGTCGCACCGCGCCGGCGGGCTCCACGCCACCTGGCGCAACTTCGACAGCCGCTTTATGCGGCCCTGGTTCGGGGGCAAGGCCCCTCGCGCCCAGGTGTACTCCTCCGCGTCCGACGGGTCCCCGCTCGAGGGCGGGCCCGCCGCCGCCGGGGCCGCCGCCGGCGCAGCCACCGACCCGCGCGCCGCCTCCCCGTTCGCCGCCAGCACCTCCAGCGCCGGGCCCGCCCGTGGCCTGGGCACCGATGCCTCCTCCTACCAGGCATTTGGCGCGGACGACGGCGACATCGGCGCAGGGTCAGGGAGCTTCTTCGGCGCCACGCCGCACGGCTCGGGCACCATCTGAGGCGCGCGCGCCCGCCCGCCCGCCCGCCTGCCGCCGCCCCAGCGGCTCGACGGGGCAGGGCCACAAGCGCGCGCGCGCGCCTCGCTGTCCCGGGGAGGGAGGGGGTTCCGAAAGCAGGGGAGTGGTCCGGGAGCGAGGCAGGGCGGGTGAGAGGGGTTGGGAGGGGACATGGCGTGGACCCGTCTCGAGGAGTCGGGGCGCGAGCGGGCTGCCGACGGCGGCTGCTTCAACCCTCTCACCCCCCACCCCTGCCCCGCCGCCTGCTTCGCCTGTCCGGTCATCCGCCTGCCCATGGCCCTGCTCCTGCCCCGGGTCAAGCACGGGCGCGCGCGTGCGCGCAGGCGTTGCTGGGCTCGGCCTGCGGCATTCCAGCCGGCGCCCTGTCCGGCCGACAGGCGCTGCGCGCCTGCTGAGCTCGGCCGCTCGGCGCGTGTATGCTTCCGTGAGTGTCTGTGTGTTTGTGCTTGTGTCGCGCACTATGGCGCCACCCAATGTTCGTGATTCGCCCCGCGCAGAGCCTTGCACGGCAAGCGCCCGCCCGTGAGCACCTCTCCCCCCCCCAACCCTACCCAAGCGAAAAGTCGCCACTCAATCTCCCAGTACGCTGCGGGACCAACTGCGTCACGGGCGGCAGGGGCGCCTGAAGGGCCAGCTTCCGCGGGGCAGTTCCGAGCGCATCCAGCTCGGTGGGTCCGTCTGCAACTGCCAGCTCGGCCATGCGCGCCGCCAGGAGCATCCGCGCCGCCCGTGCCGAGTCTGCCGCCCGAAGACCTCCTTCTGCAGGATCAGCAGAGGATGACAGCGTGTCGCGGGCGGAGGCGATGCTGCAGAAGCTGAGGAAGGCGTCGTCGAAAGGCAAGGCTCGGAGGGCCAAGCGCTCCAAGCTCGACAGCTGGCTCGCCGAGGCCAGGCGGCTCCACGAGGAGGAGCGGGCGCTGCAGGCGGACGTTCGGCGCACAGTGCGGCGGTGGCGCGAGACTGCATCGGCGCGCCCTGCTCGCAGTCGCGAGCCGGACCTGGAGCCTGTGAGCGCCGAGGCAGCGGCCCTGGACCGCGCGATGCCCTTGCCGCCTCTCGACCGCGGAGCGGCTGCCTTGGACCAGGCTGCAGGGCGTGCGTGGGAGGCGTGGCTTGCCGCTGCGGAGGCGGACACGCGAGAGGCCATTGCACGGCTGGCGGACGACGTTTCAGTGGCGCGCAGCCTCTCCCACGAGGGCCTGCGCGCCGCCCAAGCCGGGGGGGATGAGGGGCGGCGCGCCACAGACGTGCTGAGCGTGGCCGCGGCCGCGCTCGGGAGCGCGCGCGACGCTGCGGCCGCGCAAGCAGAGAGGCTCGGAGCTGCGGCCGCGGCAGAGGAGGCCGCGGTGAGGGAGCTGCTCCGGCGCGCCCGCTCGGCCGGCGAGCGCGGCCGCGGCCCGGACGCGGCGCTGCAGCGCGCCTGCGGTTTCGTGTCCCTCTGCTCCACCGGCGCGGCGGCGCTTCGGGCTGCGCAGGACGGGGTGGGCGCTGCGGTTTCGCACAAAGGGTCGGCCCTGGCGCGGACTCTGTGGGGATCAGAACAATCGGGCCGCCGCGGCGGCCAGCCGGCTGGGGGGCGGCTGGGGGCGACGGGCTCCGCGGGGGGCGGCAGCGCGGTCTCGGGGACGGGCGGCCCTGACCCGGACGCGGACACGGACACAGATGCGGACACAGACGCAGATGCGGACACAGATGCGGACGCGGACGCGGACGCGGAGGCCGGGGCGGGTGGGGTGCCGTCATTTCGTGCGCGGCTTGCGTCGCTCGTGCCGTCGGCCGCGGCCGCGGGCAGGCTGGCGGAGGTCGTGATCGGCCGAGTGGCTGATTTGGCGGCGCCCGGCGGGGCCGCTGCTGCCGCGGGTGTCGCTGACAGGACCGCCGAGGAGCTGGAAGGCTTGCTGTCCGCCGCCTCTGCTGACCTGGCGGCGAAGGCCCAGGGATGGGAGGCGGACTGCGCCGCCATGGGGTCGCGGCCGTGGAGCCCGACGGGCGGGCGGGGGCGGGCGGCGTCGCCGACTGCGGACGCTGCGGCCGCGGCCGCGGCGGCGGCGGCGAGGGGGGAGAGGAGGAGGGCCGGGGGGCGGCTGCGGTGTGGGGCCGCGCAGAGCTGCGGTGGGGTCAGAGGCGGAGGGGGGCGCGCGCGGTGGCGGGAGGGGCGGGCTCGGCTGGTGAGGCGGCTGCAGGCGCGGCTGACGGCGTTGGGCGAAGGCATCGGAGAGACGCTGCGGTCGGCGGCGGAGGCGGCGCGGGCCGAGGCAGAGGCAGCGGCGGCCGCCGCGTCGTCCACGGCAGCCGCAGCAGCGCGCGAGGAGGAGCGACGTCGTCTGCTCGCGCGGCTGGCAGCGGCGCGGCGCCAGGTGGCGGCGAAGGGGGCGCTGGAGGCGCAGAAGCGGGCGGAGGAGGCAGCAGCGGCGGCCGCTGCCGAGGCGATCAGAGGGGCGCGCGAGGAGGCGGCGAGGGCGCGGGCGCGGGAAGCCCTGGCGATGTGGCGGGCGGGCGAGGCGGCGCGTGCGGCGCGACACCGCGCGTCGGTGGAGGCGGTGCGAGCGGCCGAGGCCGCCGAGGCGGAGGCGGGGGCAGCGGAGCGGGAGGAGCGCGTGGGGGCGCGCGCAGATCTGGCGCGGCAGCGGCGGGAGGCGGTGCGGCGCGCGCGGGAGGAGGCGGAGGAGGCCGAGGCGGCGAGGGCAGCGGCGCTGGAGCGGCTGAAGGAGGCCCTCCCGTACGCCGCGCGGCTGGCGGAGCTGGAGCCCGACGCGGACCGGGCCGCAGGTCACACGGCCGCGTCGCGCGCGTCTGCGGCCATCGGCGCGGCGCACGCCATGTTCCTGAGAGAGGGCGGGGGCGGGCGCCGGGCGCTGCCTCTCGGCGAGGAGCTGGGGAGCAACGAGGGCGGCAGCGCAGTGGCAACCCAGGAGCAGCGCGAGGCGCACCGGCAGCGCCTGGCGCGGCAGATCACCGAGCAGGGCCTCTACGCAAACCACGGTTTCGCGGCAGCTGCGCTGAAGAGGGACCTGCGAAGCCGCGTGCTGGGGGCCCTGGGGGACGCGGGGCTGCTGGGAACGGCAATGGCTGGGGGGCTGGCGCGGCGCCTCGCGGCGCCAGTCCCTCGAGCCATGGCACCGACACACGACTGGTCGGGCGACCGCTGATCCGCCCTGGGTGGAAGTATCTTGCGTCGCGCGAGGCGTCGCCCCGGGCGGGGCACCCGCCGGCACCCCTCGGGGCCGCGGGCAGTGCGCGTGTCTGTGCTTGTCGTGAGCCGCGTGGGGCTGCCGCGAGGGCTTGTCGCGTGGCCGCATCGCTGTTGCAGTTGTTGGCCGGCCGATGCTGGCTTCGCACGCAAGCGACTCAGGCGCCGTGCACGACACGCAACGATGCGCACGGCTACGGGCATGCACTGGAGGAGAAGCAAAACAAATGCCTTCAGAGCCGGAAGTCGTCGCCTTGCTCGGCAGCAACGCAGCTGTAGACGCGGTGGTTCGTGGGGCCGAACAAGCAATCGGCGATTTCGCCGGAAATGGCCTTGCGGTCCGCGGAGCGCCCCTCCCAGCTCTCCCACGCAGACTGGTGGGCCCACTCTGCGGGCAGGGTTCGAAGAATCGTCGAGGTGGCTGTGGGCGGGCAGGAGCCTCCGCCGCGCGCCAGTCGAGTGCGTGCCGTTGAACGCAACGAGGCCGCCACTCACCGCTCAGGACCATGATGCGCCTCTCGTCCTTCTCGTCGCGATACGCGCGCTGCAGAGCGACCGCCAGGACGGGGGAGGGGGGACTGGGGCCGGCGGCGTTGCAGCGCGGAGCTGGTGCCTGCGCACCATTCAGCAGGACGGGCGCGAGCACCGGCACTCACCGAGGTGATGTATCCCGGGTGCAGCGCCGCCTTGCTCTGGAGCTGCTTGAGAAGCCGCATGAGGCTGCGCTCCTTTCCCGCCAGGACCATGCGCTCCGTCACCACGGCCACGGCCATCCCTCGCGTCGCTGCAAAAAGTCCGGAGTGACCCGTCGCTGCGCAGCCACCGCACAGGCTCTGCCCCTCTTCGAACTGCGAGTGGAATTTCAACCCCTCGTTGGGTGTGGCGGGCCGTTTGCTTTCACGCTGCCTCATCGCATGGGCATGATTGGCGACGTTGCGTGGTTCGGGAGACTCGGATTTCGGAGAGGAGGAAGGAAAGTCAAAGGTTGGCGGAGAGAAAACGGCCACCGCCCCGCGAGCGAGCACGGGCCCTGAAGCAGGACCTCACACACACAATCGGGGCAACAGCCCAAACTCTCCTGATGGCGGTTGAACACCGCTCCTGAGGGCAGCTTTTCCAGCGCTCCTGGTCGACGAGAGAGCTTGCGCCCCACTCGTTGATCCGGTGCGCCTTCCAAAAAGGCCCCGATGGTCCGGCTGTGAGGCCGGGCACCGGGACCCTTCGAACTCCCGGAGGGCACAATGCGCCCCCGTGGGAGTCCGGGCAGCGCCACAGGCGCGGCGGGCGAAGCACTTGGGACACCGTGCGGCCCCGCAGCGGCTGCCTCCTGACAAAAGCCTGCCCGGAGAACAGAAGCTGAGGGGACGCCCGGGCCCTCCACGGCGCAAGCGGCCTTGCAAGCGTCGCAGGTCCTCCGCCTCGCAGCATGCGATGGGCTGCACGAGCTCACTTCGCCCGCTGCCGCATCTTCCGCCGCTTGCGCTTCAGGCGACGCTGACGCTTCTTGCTGAGGAAGAACAGAAGGCGGGGGAGGGGCGAATGGGAGGACGGGGGTCGCGAGAGCGAGGCAAGGCCGCAGGGCGAGGCGGAAGGAGCGCGCAACCAACAGCAAGCAATCAGGCTCGAGGCCGCACGCTGCCGGCCCGTGACTGTTGCCCGTTCGCCCCATTGTCGGTGGTCCAGACCCGCAATCTTCGAGGCGAATCCTCAGAAACACGGCCCATTCGCCGAGCGAGGCCCCGGGGGTCGGCACAAGTCGCGGCCCGGCCCGCAGGACTACGGTGCAGCGCAAGCGCCAAGCCCTGCAACGCATGCCGCCATGGTGGGGCGTGGGTAGCAAGGGACTCACCGCCACTTATCTCTCATTCTGTAGACCACGAGAGGAGTGCCATCGCGATTCGGGGGAGGGGGGGAAGGAGGGGGCGGGGGAGGGGACGGCGGGAGAGCAGGTGAGGGAAGGGCAGGCCGGGCCAAGGCAATCGCAGCCAGCAGGAACCCGACCGCCGGCCCGGGCGCGCCGCGCGCCAGCCCAAGCAGGGGCCGGGCGCCTCCCGGTGCCCAGACGACCAAGGCAAGGCCTCGGGGCGGCCGCGCCGGCCCGGGGCAGGGTCGGCACTCACGAAAAACGAGTTCCGAGTGGCTGCTCGGAGGGGCGCCGGGTTCGCGACGTCGGCGGCCGGCCGTCACTGTGGCGAGCTCGGCTCTGCGGGGTCTGGCCAGGCGCTGGCCGCAGCGGCTGTGGTTCCGAGCGCGTGCGCAAGCCCACCTGCGTGCTGCGCGAGGCTGTGACGGCCGTGCCGCGCCCGCGCGCGAGTGCGTGGCCCCAACACGGAATCGCAATTGCGCAGGCCATGCAAGCTTCACTCGTGCTTGTCCGCTGAAAGCAAGCTCTGGGCGCCCTCGTCCCCCTGAGCAGCAGACTCCGCGCGCGCGTGCACGCGGGGGGCGGCCGAGAACGTCTCGAGCGTGCGCAAGTCCTCGTCCATCGAGAGCAGCTGCTCCAAAACGAACGCTGGGATGGCCACAATTGACCCCCACATCACCACCTCGGTCAGCTGCGGGCACAAGGCACGGCTCGGGCGCGCTCGGCAAGCGCAACTCAAATCGTCGCGTCTGCGTGCAACCGATGCGAGGCTGCAGTGCAAAGGCGGCGAATGGGGGCCAAGCGCGTCGGAGTCCAGCATTCAGAGGTTGCGCTCACGCCGCCAGCAGTGTGGCGGGCCTCTCACCGTTCTGACGGGCTGCGAGCAGGAGTCCATGGCCGAGTACTTGCCGTCCCAGTACGGCACCACCACGGCCACCCCATACACCGCCCACGCAAACATGGGGAGGTACGACAACGCAAGGAAGATCTCCTGCAGGCGCCGCACGCTCTTGGGAGATTCCGCAATGCATGTCGGCACAGCCATGGCAAACGCGAAGCAGGCTGGCCAGCACAGCCCGAGCAGCGCAAGCACCAGGGCGAACAACGGGAACGTTGACGCGACGCGAGCATCGGTGCACTTGGAGGTAGTTTGCATCGCGAGGCCGACGTACGCGGCCTGCGGGGAGCGGGGCAGCCGGGGGCGACAGGCCAAGTTGGACGCTCGGCTCGCGCGGGGCTCGTCGGGCAGCGTCGCGGGCAGCCCCATGCCATGCTCACAAACAGCGAAATGATGACACAGCACTTGCACGCCGCCTTCAAGTACACCATGACCCGCATGCCTGCGCGCTCGGTCTCCGCGTTCTCCAGAGCCGCAAGCTGCGCGGCAACCGCGGCAGCCTCCGCGTCGCGATCGGGCTCCATTGCGCCCCGCTTTCCGGCCCTGCTTGGAAAGGCAGGCCCTTGGGTGCGCGCCCGGCCGTCTGATCCGCCCAGCCCGGGGGGTGGTCGCCTCGCGCGTCAATGCCCTCGTGCTGCGGCGGGCGCCTCCCTGCGAACGCCCAGCAGAGCTGAATGGCAACCACTGCCCGTCGTTGATGGCAGCGCTCGGGGCGAAAGGTGGCCACACGACGATTTGGCAGCGGCTGGGCGGGGACCGGTGTGTGCCTCGCGTGCGTCGGGTTGCGTGGTGAGGCTGGGTCTCGCAGAATCTGGGCCGTCGTTGCAGGGGGGTCACGCTCGACCGGCCTTCGGTCTTGCTGGCAGCCCAGCCTCCTCCTGGCGCTTCGACTCCGCGATGCGCCGACGTCTGCGAAGCTCTCTGGCAGCGGGCTCCCATGCTTCGCGCGGGTAGTCCTTGCCGTACATGGCATACTCGGGCGGCACAACCACAGAATCAGCTGCGACGACGTCGCCGTACTTTCGGTGGATCAAAAGGCCGAAAGCGATGCAGCAGCACCAGCAGGTCCCGGGAATCAAGACAGCAGCTGTGACCGCCAGGGGCAGCAGGATCGACTGGCCCCAGGTGGCAAACTCCAGCGCGCAACCACGGCGGTGCGGCCGGCCGTGGTTGCACAGCGAGAGGACGGGGAGCAAGTGCGTGCATCCCGGAGGCCGGCCTTGCAGGGCCCCGTCGCACTGCCCCGAGGGCCGGTACAACAGGTGCGTGTCCACGCCTGGCTCGCTGCTGTTGTAGACGCACGACTGCATCGCCTCGGCTGCGGGCATATCAGACCGCTCAAGTGCGTCTTGCCACGCATCGTCGTCGAGCCCAAGGCTGGAGTTGCCCGGCCACCGCCAGCCTACCCGGCACTCCTGAGCGGGAGCGAAGCCGCAACACGCTGCTGTCTCCTCCAGGCTGGACAGCAACTGCTTTGCCTCTGCGACTCCCCGCTGCGCCGCTCTGTGCTTCCGCATCCAGACCCTGAACGAGCGCGACACCGGAACCGATCTCCAAAACTCTCCACAGACCGAGAGGTCCTGCGAAGCTCCTCCCGCCACAGTGCTGTGCAGGCAGCTTGCGTCCCCGACCGACGAAGCCGGGATGTGCACAGACGAAGCCCGATGCCACGCGAAGACAGCGACGCTTGCTGATCCCGCCGATGCCCAGTACGCCACTGAGGACACAAGGAGGAAACATTTGTTGTGGTCTCGCGCCCCGCAGTCCCCAGATGCCCCCCCAACCACGAGGCCCGCCACTGTGGCGATGCATGCCGAGGTCGACACACTCGCCGCTCGCCCAAGCATCTCAGCGGCGTCCTGGCTGGGCGTGAGCCACAGAATCACGGCCAGCGCCGATGCCGCAGCGAAACTCAGCACCGCATTCGGCCGCATCTGCTCCACCAGCCTCCGGCGCTCGCACACCCGGCACATTTCGAGACTGCAAACGGGCACGCCCTTTCTCGCGCTTCGCTCCTCGGTCGGCCACACCCGACGGGCAGCGAGTTTCCTTGAAACGTCGAATTTGTGGGCTCAGACACGGTTGTGGGGGGGATGCTCAGAGCCCACGGAAGCTTTCGAGCGCACCCGGCTGCCGCGAGCAGTGAGTTATCCCGGCAGGTTTCCAAACGCCAGGATGCGGAAAGCCGGGGTCGCGGATGTGTCGTCGACGGGGAGCTGCTCGCCCAAGCAGAGCTGTCGCGTTGTTGCGTTGGTGTAATGGCTCGGCCAGTGCTCAACTGCTTTCTGGAGCTTCCCAACGTCGAGCCACAAGCGCTGGTGTGTGGTAGGACTTGCTGCCCGCTCGACTTTTGCCAGAGCCCTCTCCCATGGTGCTGTCTGCGCGCAAGATGCCGCGTCGCCTGCGACAGCACTCCAACTGAACGAAAAGGAAACGGAACTCTGATGGAGTGCATGCACCCGCACCGGGGCACTGGCGGAGCTTTGCATGGACCGCCCCGCACCTGGAGACGCTGGCGATCGACGGCAGCGTGCTGTCGACCACGGCTGGCGTCGCTGCAGTCGAAAGTGTCTGCACCCAACCCCTTGGATTCACAGCCTGTGCCGGGTCTCCCTGGAGACGGAGGACGCCGTCATTGCGCTTGCGCGGTCATGGCAGCGGCGTCGCCAGCGTGGCCCTTCCCGTCGCGCGCACGGTCCGCGTGGCTGCATCGGCTGGGGGAGCGCGTGCTAGAGCGGAGCAGTCTGGCGGCGGCTGCGACCCGGCCCATCTTGAGTCAGTTGCGCGTGTTCCGGCTCCGGCGGCTTCGCAGGCAGATGGGGCGAAAGCGAGTGAGCGACGCGGTGTTCCCCACCCAGTGCCGGTTGAGTGTCGGACAGATCCAAACGCGTCTTGCTTCAAAGCAACCCTGCCAACACCCAACCCAAGCGGCTCGAAAACGGCCTGGACAAGCTGCCGTCGTCCCTCGCCCTCCCTGACCTCCCCCCCCCCCCCCCCCCCCCCCACACACACCCTCACCCACTCACACGATGGACGCAGTATTTGCTGCTTGGTGCACCGCACGAACGGTTCGGGGACTGGGACAGACTTGGAAGGCCACCGAGCTGCAAACTCACGCAATCAATCACATCCACGCGTGCCACGCGATGGGGAGCGAGGAGAGGACTCGCTCGTCTGTGGCCGCGTGGATCAGGGTGTGCACGCGCGTTCGGTACGCGACCGGGAGGGAGGACGGCGTGGGGAACGTCGTGTCGGGCTCGACGAGCTGCGCAACTCCCAGCGGCGCGTCGTAGGAGGCCAGGGCAGCAGCCGCCACTGCTTCGGGGTCTCCTGCCTCGGGGAGCGCCTCGCCCGTTGCCGTCGTCGCGGGGGTCTCGAGGCCCGACTTGGAGTCCACGGAGCGCGCCTGCCGCTCGCCAGCCGCCGCGAGGTGAAGCGCTTGCCGCTGGGGCAGGAGGGCGTCGAGGCGACCGAGGATGGCCCCCGCGTTGGCCTGGGCCTGCGTCCGCATGCGCTGCTCGGCGGCGATGCCGTGCGCCTCCGAGAGGTCGTGCTTCTGCGCGCGGCCCGATACGGCAGTCACGATGTCGTCGCGGAGGACGAGGCCGGAGTAGGAGGCCAGCCACTGCCCGCGGCGCATGAGCGCCGATGCCGAGGCCACCATGCTCGCCGCAAAGGCGCCATCGACCCCGAGCGGGGTGATGAGCCGGATGGTGTTGCGCGTGAGGCGGAAGGGCACGCCGTCGCCCACCAGCAGCCACTTGGGGCTGAATGACAGCCGCGAGTCGACCGTCTCGACGTTTCCCGAGTCCAGCCGAAGCTGCACGTTGCACGGGCGCCGGCCGGCGAGCTGCATCATCCAGGTGAACAGCGAGCGCGCGCCCAGCTGCGCCCCCAGCCGGTCGCGCAGCTGCAGCATCGCCTCGGGGGACGGCATCCTGGCGGCCACGTAGCGCACGAGGGCGTCGTCGGGGAAGCCCCACGACGTGAGGCCGCGAAGGGCGGCCAGCTGGGCCCCGCCGGGGACAGCGGGGGCGGCGCTTCCGGCGCGGGAGCGGAGGTGCTCTCGCGCCACGCGCATCCACAGCGCGGGCAGACGCCCGCGCACGTCGGCCTCGCCCTGGCGGGCCAGCGTGGCCAGCATGACGTCGTGCAGCGTCACCGCAGCGGCCGGGTCGGCCTGCAGTCTGACCTTGCCGTTGAGCACGACGACCAGCGGCGTTCCGACGCGCAGGCCGCGGCGGCGCGAGGCGGGGTGGCGGTCCATGAGCGCCGACGCGCACAGGTGGGACTGGAAGGACCGGACGTCGCTCATCGATCGGCCTAGGTCGGAGTTCTGCACGAGGAACGGGCGAAGCCTGCCGTCCTCGGCGCGCAGAACGATGCGGCGCTGGCCAAAGAGCGTGGGGTGGAGGCGCGACCCGACGAGGGGGGACACGCCGATGAGGCGAAGCATGCGGTGGGGCGCGCGCGGCTCGGTGAAGGGGCAGTGGCGAGCGTACTGGCCCGGGACCTCCAGCCGGCCGAGGCGCAGCTCGGAGAGGTAGGTGCTCACGTCGCTGAGGCGGACGGAGGGCCCCACGCCCGAGGCCGGATCGGCCCGCAGGCGGTGCATGAGGCGCGTGCGCCAGCGCGCCACGCGGGTCTGCAACTCGTCCAGGGTGGCGGGGAAGCGCGCGTTGGACCTCCACCCGCCGGCGTCCGGCTTGGCGTTGGCCTCGGCACTGGCGGCCGCCGTGGCCGCGTCGGCGTCGTCGGGCGTTGAGAACCGCGCCGAGAAGGAGCCGACCTGCGGTGCGCCGTTCTCCAGGATCCTCTCCAGCTCTGCCCGATCGGAAGCGTCGCAGGGCAGGAGCGGCGAAAGGTCCAGCATGAGGGCGCTGCGCACGGAGACGGGGATGTCGGCGGCGGTCGGCCTGGACGCCTTGGGCATCGAGCGGGAGGCGGAGCCGGCGGCGCCGCCGGAGGAGGCGGCGGCGGCGGCGGCGGCCTCGACGGCCTGCTTCGGGGGCAGGACCGGCACGCACAGGTGGACGATGTAGCGCGCAAGGGTGAGCTGGAGGGAGTTGGGGACGGAGTCGTTCACGTCGTCCAGAGACGGCGCCTTGCCCGATGCGGCGGCCCGCGCTTCCACCTCCGCAAGCGACCGCGCCTGCCGCATCCACGCCTGCTCGCTGATCGTGTTGAGGGTGTGCAGAATGGAGGCCTCCGAGTCGGCGTGCAGGCGGCTGGTGACCGCCTCGGCGAAGGCGGTGGCCTCACCTGCCTGCGGCGCATGGGTCTCGTTGATGTAGTGTACGGTCCGAAGCAGCCGGAGGTACCCAGCGTTGCAGGAGGTGAGGGCAGCCTTGGCGGCGGCGAGCTGGTCGTCGAGGTGCTTCACGGCCTCGGCCGCGGCCTTTGCGGCTGCCGTGGCGGGGAGCGCGGCCGCGGCCTGCGCGACGGCTGCCTGCGCCGCGGCCGTGGCCTCCGGGGTGGCGCCGGGCGCAGGCTTGTGCTGCTCCTTGAGAGCCTCCACCTGCGCCTCGAGGGCGGCTCTTGCCTCCTCGAGGTGCTTCTTTGCCGGCTGGAGCTTGGCCGTGTCCACCTCACTGCGAGCCTGGCAGCGCTTGAAGGCGGAGCGGATGTCGGCCACGTGCGCCTCGACGCTCAGAAGCGCCGACTCTGGGTAGCGCTGCGCCACGTGCACGAGGGCCTTGGCGACCGGGCTGCCCTCGGGGCGGCACACGGCGGCCACCAGCTGCGGCACCCACGGCAGCCACATCCACGCCGGGAGGCGCGTGGCGTATCGCTCAAAGGCCATCGCACCGGCCGGCTGGGCCAGCGTAAGCAGCCAGAGGGCGCGCGGCAGCTGCATTCCCGGGTCCTCGCAGCCCAGCATGGCGGCCGTCAGGTAGCAGGAGATGGCCTGGGCGCCCACGCTGTATGCGTTGCTCTTCTCGCCGGCGGCGTCCTTGGCCTGCTTGGCAGCGGCCTCGAACTGCTTCAGGCGCTCCGGGGACATGGAGGCGTCCTCCTTGGCCTTGGCGAAGGAGGCCGCAGCCGCTGCGCTGACGGCGTTGCGCGACTGCTCGTCCGCCACGATGACGCTTCTGGCAGCGTCCACGAGGCCCGGGCAGATCTTGGACTGGCTGCGCTCGTGCTGGTGCAGCACGGCGGTGATGAGGCTCTCGAGGAAGAGCCCCCAGCTGAGCCAGGCCCTGCCGTAGGTGGGCGCAACGCGGACTGAGGCGGCGTGCGCGGTGTTCGCCAGGGTCCAGTGCGTGGCTTTGGTCTCGTCCGCCCGCCGCAGCAGCACGGCGCGCAGCCGCATCATCTCGGCTTGGTGCTCGGGCAGGTACCCCGCGACAGAGAGGCTCTGCAAGAGGGCCAGGCCGGCGCTGCGCTGGGACCGGACGGCGTCCTCCGAGGGCGGGCCGGGCAGGCCAAGGCCGGCCAGCAGAGGGTGCGTCCTGGGAGAGGGGTTGGCCACGGCGGCGGCGGCGGCGGCGGCGGCGGCAGCCGCAGCGTCGGCCGCGGCAATGGCTGCCTGCGACGAGGACGAGGCCCCCTTGCCGCCCTTGCCGCCCTTGCCGCCCTTGCCGCCGGCAGCGCCCGCAGCAGCCGCGGCGGCCTGCGCGGCGGCCTTGGCGGTGGCGGACGCCACCTTGGTCGCGGTGGCGCGGTATACGGCCGAGGCCGCCTCCAGGTCGCCCGGGGACGCGATGAGCGCCTCCCGGGCGGCAGCCTCGGGGGACCCGTCCACCGCCACGGAGAGCAGGCCAGGCCCCAGCGCAGGGTGCAGGAGCGACTCCTCGTCCTGCAGGTGCAGCGTGGCGCGGGCGTGCTCCTCGTCCTTGGCCGCCGCGTCCGCAACGTCCATCTTCTTGATCTCCCAGAGCCGGATGAGCGTGCTGAGCGCGGTGTTGTGCTGGCCCAGCTGCCGCGCGGTCTTGGCAAGCCTGATGACGGTCCACTGGGCGTCGTGGGCGGAGGACAGCTGCTCGGGGTTGTTGTGCAGCAGCGGCTTGAGGCGCTCCGTGACGATCATGAACACGTGATGGCGCCAGGTGAGGAGGGCATCCCAGGCCAGCGTGCCATCCCACACGTTGGGGAGGCGCAGCCGCCACGAGTCGAGAACCGGGTCCATCTTGGGCGGTCCCTTGGCCTTGGGGTCGCTGAGCGCCTGCACGATGGCCACGGCCTCTGTCGCCTCGACCAGCTGGTGCGCCACGCGCAGCAGGTGCGAGCGGACGGCGGGCCCCGCCCCCGGCTGCAGGTGCCACTGGCTGAGGGTGAGGCGGCCCACGCTGTCGCACAGCGCCTTGAGGTGGGGGGCCTTGGCTCGCTGGTGCACCGCCGCCTGCACCTCGTGCAGCTTGCGCGCAGGGTCGTTGAGTGCCTCGGTGCTGAGCACGGGCATGCGCAGCAGGCGCTCCAGCTGGGTCCACTTCTTGTCGCCCACCATGGCGAAGGCCTCGGCCAGCAGGAGCGGGTCCTCGACCGCGGACGCGAACGTGTCGAGGACGGTCCACTGGCACAGGTGGCGCGTCGCGGCCACCCAGCCCTCCTGCCAGCCCTCCACCTCCACCTTGGACGCGGCGTCCGCCGCCAGGAAGGGGCGGGCGGCCGCCGCGACCTGCACGTGGCGCGCCTCATCCACCTCGTCGCCTCCGGGCTGCGGCACGGGAAGCAGCGGCACGCGCGCGCCCTTGGTCGCTGCGCGAGCCAGCCCAAGCGCGGATTTGATGCTCTTGGCGCGCGCAGAGCCGAAGCCCGAGACGCCAGCAGCGACAGTCGCAGCGCCGGATCGGCCCTTGCGGCCCGGGCGCGAGACCTCGTCGCCGCCACTCGCGGCAGCAGCAGCAGCAGAGGACGACGAGGAGGAAGACGAGGAGGAGGGAGATGAGGAGGAGGAGGAGGAGGAGGAGGAGGAGGAGGAGGAGGAGGAAGAGGAGGAGGAGGAGGAGGAGGAGGAGGAGGAGGGGCCCGCGGTCTCTGCCCCGTCTGCCTCGGGCTCAGCGTGGGAGCGGGCTCCACGCGCAGCCGAGACCTGCATCAGGGCCTCGCGGGAGGCCGTCGCGGCGGAGGACATGGCTTCGTCCACGTCAAAGTCGTCGTCCTCATCGGCAGCGCCCTGCGCCAAGGATGCTGCGGATGATCCCCCCGTCGAAGGCCGGGCTCGTGTCCCCCGTGCCGGCCGGCGGCGGGCGCGCTTCCTGGCGTTCTCCTCGGCACTGTCCGCTCCGCCGGAGGGAGCCAAAGCCAGTGCAGCAGCAGCCGCTGCCGTCGCCGGCGCCGATGCCACGGCCTCGGCCTCAGCCTCGCGGGCACGCTTGAGCGCACGGCCAGCAGCCGAGACTGCCTCCGCATCCGGGGCGGCGCGGTCAGCGCTCTCACGCGCAGCGGCCGCCGACGACCGGGCGATGCCGGCCAACCTGGCGGCGGTGCCGCTGACATCAGACTGGCCGCCAGCGCCTCCGCTGACGAACGTGACGGCCCGTTGCGCGCCGCCTGCGGCTGGCACTGCAGCGCCGGTGGCAGCAGCCGCTGCTGCGGAAGTTGCTCCACCCCCTGCCGCTCCCGCTGCCGCTGCCGCTGCTGCGGTGGACGACGAGGACTGCGCTGCGACGGCCTGCCCGTCCGCGGCCACGGACCCGGCGCTGTCCGCACCGCCTGCTGCGTCGGTGACGGGCAGGGGGGCGGATTTGCGCGCGATGCGGCGAGCCCTGCGGGCGCTCAGGGTGCCGGCGTTGGCGCCGTGGAGGAGCCGCTCCACGCGGCCAAGAGAGCCAGCGTCGCCGGTGAGCCCCTCGGAGCGAGCCCACTCCGCGTGCATGCCGTCGACTGTCACTGCGAGCGTGGCGGCGGCGGAGGCACCGGCGGCCATGGCAGCGGCGCGGGCGCGGGCAGAGTCCTCCCTCTGCTTTCGCGCCCGGCGCTTGGCGTCGCGGCTCGACCCCGCGCGCTTCCGTCCCGGCTTGCGAGCCCCCTCTGCGCCTGCGGCCTTTGCTGCTGCGGCGGCGCGCTCGCGCGAGGCCCGGGACTTCTCCTCGGCGATTGCCCTGGCGTCGGCGAGCGCCTCCTTGCTCTCGCGCTGCATGGCCGACAGCGGCGCCTTGAGGGGCGCCAGGGCCCGCTGGCTTCCCGACGCGCGGGCCAGCTCGGTTGAGCGCTTCCGCTTGCGCATCTGCGCGTCCCACTCCTGCTTGCGGACCTTGCGGAAGCCGGCGGTGGCGCGGTCGCGGGCGCGCTTCAGCGCGGCGCCGTACACCAGCTGAGCCTCTGGCCACATGTCCTGCGCCTCCAGGTCGGCGCCCAGCGCGGTGGCGGGGTCTCGCGCGAAGCGCCTGCGGAGCGCGCGGTAGCTGTCGTCCGCGTGCGCCGCCTTGTACGCCGCAGCGAGCGCCCGGTAGCGCGCCGTGGCGTGCGTCGTGACGCGGTCCCGCTGGTCCGACGCGAGCTGCGCGGGCATGCTGCCGGCGCCGTCCGGCCGCACCGCCGCGCCCGCGCGAGCTGCATCCACGAACGCGTCGGGCAGGCTGTCGAGCCGCGTGCGCGCCACGCGCAGTGCCTCCCTTCGGCTCTTTTTGCGCTGCTGCGCCGTCGAGCTGGCGCTGGCCGGGGCGGTGGCATCGCCAGGCGTCGCGGCAGCAGCCGTTGCGTCGCCCTCTGCGCCAACCGCGCCGGTCGCGGCTCGCGCCGTACCAGCGCCGCCGCCGCCGCCGGATGCCGACCGCGGTGAGTGCCCCTGCGCCCCGGCCTCTGCCTCTGCCTCCGGCTCGGTGCGCGGCGCCGCTCCGACCTCGTGGGCGTGGCGCAGCTCTTCCAGCAGAGGAGCGACCGAGGCGGGCGAGCGGCCCGGCCCCAGCGCCAGCAGCTGCGCCTCCAGCAGCGGCACCGCGAAGGCCCCTGCCCCGAAGAAGCGGGCGCAGTAGGCGAGGACTTCGGGCTGCAGCAGCGGCGGCGGGTCGCACGCTGCGATGCCGCGCAGCAGCAGGGACACGACGGTCGAGCCGCTGAGCACGGGCCCGCCCTCGCCCAGCGACGGCGGCGCGGGCGCCCCGAACTGCGAAGACCAAGACCCCATGTAGGAGCCGTCGAGCAGGCAGCGGGAGCGCTGCGCCGCCTCCGGGTCGTCCGCCGTCGCGTTCACGGCGCCCACGTCGTCCAGCGTGCCTGCCTGCACCACGTCGAGCCCCATCGTGAGCGATGTGGTCACGATGGGCGGCGACGCGCGCTGGTAGGTGTGCGTGTCCAGCACGAGGGCGGCGCTGATGTGGGGGCCCAGCAGGTGCCGCTGCGTCGGAGTCGCGCTGCTCCACGCCGCGGGAAGCAAGGACTCCCACAGGTCAACCGCTGCGTCGAGCGACACGTGGCTCAGCTCCGAGAGCATCCACTTGAGGCGCGCGGCGGGGCCTCGGGGACCGGGGCGCGAGGCCCGCGAGACGATGCCTGCAAAGTCAGCGTGGGCCTTGGCAACCGGGGGAAGGGCGTCCGCGTCTGCTTCTGCGTCTGCGTCTGCGTCTGCGTCGGCTGCCTGACTGCCGCCGCTGGCTGCCGCGGCGGCCGAGGGCATCCGCTGCGTGGGCTGCTGCCAGCCCAGGCAGCCGCCGTCTTCGGCGGCCGCGGCCGCCCCTCCCACGCCCTCCTCGAGGGAGTTGAGCAGGCAGCGCACCGCGAGCGGGAGCCAGATGTGCCCGGCCACGCCCTCGCAGTCGATGTCCAGGGCGTCGATGAGGCCGCCCACGGGCGACGATGGCAGCGTGAGGCCGCCCGGGCCCAGCGTCACCATGTCGGCGCCTGGCCCGCTGGGCAGCGCCCTGGCCGCGGCCGCCATGCCAGCGTCGCGCATGCTGGCAGGATCCCGCAGCACCGCCTCGGCGGCGGCCTGGGCCGCGTCCGGGCCAGCGCTGGCGTCGTCCAGCACCTCGGCATCGTCGGCAACCACCGCGAGCAGGTCGAACCAGCGCTCGCGCAGCTTGCGCCGCGCCGCGGCGGAGAGCAGCGAGGCTTCGCAGCGCATTGCGGCGCGCCACCGGCGCAGCGCGCGCCGCCGCGTGACGCGGCTCGCTGCAATGGCGAGAGCCAGGCCAACGTGACGAGCGCCCGCGTCGCAGCTCAGCGCAGCGAAGGAGGCGTTAGACACCGCCGACTGGCGCTGCCACTGTGGGCGCACGAACATGACTGACGCTGCCGCCTCGGTGGAGGCCGCGACCGTGTCAAACGCCTCAGATGCCCCGTTTGCGTCCGCCGGGGCAGCGGCCACTCGGTCAGGGCGGGGCTGCGCGACCGAGGCGGGAAGCCCGGACAGCGCCGCCCACGCGTGGGTCATCGCAGCCTCCGCGGCGCCCAGGCAGCGGTCTGAGGCGTCGTAGCCCGTGGCGAGCTGCGCAACGAGGCGCGCTTGCGCCGCCTGGAGCGGGAGCCACTCGCTGCCCAGGTCGGCAATGCGGCGCTGGGCCGACGACACCGGCCAGAGGTTTCGCGTCGTGGGCGGGCCCAAGGAGGACAGCGCGGCCAGAAGCGACGCCCGCTCGGCCGCGGTGAGGCCCTCCGCCACAGAGACGCCCCGGCCCCCGCCGGCGAGGAGCCACCGCCTGACGACGCCCATGACGACCCGGAGGGTGGCGAAGTCTCGCGAGCGCTGCAGCAGCCGGCAGGCGTGCGTGACCACCTGCGAGCGGATGCTCTGCGACACGAGAGCGCGCGACCCCAGCATCACGAAGAGCAGGCGGAGCGCGCGACTGCGGGCCATGGCGGCGTCGTTGTTCGCCGCGGCAAGCTGCTTGGCGTGCTCCGCGTTGGCGGCGCTGGCCGCGGAGCTGGACGAGGAGGAGGACGAGCGCTGCGGCGCGGGCGGCGGCACCTGCACCGGCCCGGGCAGCACGGCGTCGGCAAACGCGCTGGGCGTGCCGACCTGCTCGGCTGCGCCGACGGTCCCGAGGCTCTCGGCCTCGACGCCGCAGCCGTCGGCAACCAGGCGCAGGAGCAGGGGCGAGAGAGCGTGCGAGAAGAGCTCCACGGTGCGCGGCACGGCGCGGTGGAGGT
Organism: Cafeteria roenbergensis; assembly: GCA_008330645.1. Lineage (NCBI taxonomy): Eukaryota > Bigyra > Bicosoecida > Cafeteriaceae > Cafeteria > Cafeteria roenbergensis. The sequence continues at coordinate 63,637 of VLTN01000085.1, forward strand.
CTCGGAGGATGCGAAGCACTCCGAGCACGTTGATGGCCGTGGGGGGAGGCAGCTCGCTGGAGGCGAGCTGCGGTTTCATCTTGGCCCACGAGTTCGAGGCGGCCTCGTCGTCCGCGCGCAGCTTCTTGGGGTCGCCGACCTCGTCCCTGGCGTTGAAGTGCTGGCCGACGAAGCGAGCGACGAAGCGCTGGTGCTCGGGCGAGACGCTCAGCATGTGCGTGAGGCGGTACCACACGGCGGACGCGAGCCACGGCCAGAAGCGGACGTAGGCGAGCCGCACGCCGGGGGACGCGGGCGGGCGCAGGCGGAGCAGCGCGCGGACAAGCAGCCGCAGGCGGCGGAGCACGCGGACGTCGCTGGACCCCACGAGCGGCAGGAGGAAGCGCATCACGGAGCCGGGCTCCTCGTCGAGGAAGGTCTCCACGCCGTCGCCGCTGGGGGGCGACTCTGCGCCGGCGCTGTCGGAGCCGGCGGCGGAGCCGGCGGCGGCTGCGGCGGCGGCGCTGGCCGCGGCGAGGGAGCGCCGCTCGATCGCAACGAGCACCGCCTCGCGAAGGATGTCCAGCGCCACCGCCTGCACGTCCACGCTGAGCTCCACAGACGTCTGCCGCAGCGGGGCGGGGAGCGAGGCGTGCCCCGAGGAGGTCTGCTGGGCGGCGCACTGCACCAGGCGCGAGATGTATGTGAAGCGCAGAGGCGAGTTGGGCCAGAGGCGCATTGCCACGCGCAGGAGCCGGAGCGACCGGCGGCTTATGTGCTTGAGGGGCGGCATGTCCGCGGTGGCGAGGGCCTGGCGGGCGAGGAAGTTGACCACGCTCTCCGCCCCGCGCTTGGAGGCCATGTAGCCCCTCGTGGGCACCGCCGTCAGGGCGCCGTCCACCTTGGGTGTGCCGCCGGTGGCAGCCAGCGCGGCCCGCGCGGCGCCTGCCGCCTCGGGGGAGTGCCCCTGCGCAATCGGCGAGCTGGCCGGGCCGCTGCCTCCGACAAGGCGCTGGTGCGCTGTCTCTGCGATCTCCAGGCGGGACCTGGCGTCCCAGTTGATGATGGTCGCCGCCATGGAGAGGGAGAGGGCGCGCGGGCCGGCCTGGGGGTTGTCGATGATTCCCACGCTCACCATCGAGTTGATGACCTGCGACGCGATCTGCGCGCAGAAGGGGTAGAAGAACCACGGGCGGGTCACCACGGCGTGCATGATGTGCTCGAACCGCTGCGGCCTGCGGCTCTCGCCGTACGCCAGGCGCTCGGTCCACTTGGCCACGCGCTTCACGTCCAGCGCGTCGCGCACGTGCCGCGGGAGCTGGCAGGTCAGCAGCCGCAGCGAGCGGCGGGCAGAGCGCGTGTTGGCAACGTCCTTGTCCTTGAGGAGCCCGATGAAGGCTTGCGTAATGAGGCGGGGCGGCGACTGGTGCGCTCGGAAGAACCGGGCGGCGAGGCCAAAGGCGGCGAACTTGAGCCCCGGGTCCGCCGCGTGGAGCTGCGACCAGGCGCAGTGGATGATGCTCCGCCGAACGGAGGCCAGGGCCGTCGGCGGGCAGGACCGAATCACGGCTCCGAGGCAGCGCATCGCCTGAAGCAGGAGGCCGTCGCCGGCCCGGGTGAGCGTGGGGGCGGCGGGCAGCTGCGGGGGCTGAGCCCCGCGGCGCCGCTTGCGGGCGGCGTCCGAGTCGTGGCTGTCGTGGCCGTCGTCGGCCGGAGTGTGGTGGTCGTGAACCGCGGACGCGCCGGAGCTTGAGCTCGAATTGCCGTTTGCAGCGGCGCTGCCCTGCGCCGAGCGGCCGGACGAGGAGGACGAGGAGGACGAGGAGGAGTCTGACCCGTGGCCGCTGAGGCGCCGCTTGGTGGTGTTGATCTCCTTGATGGCCGCCACGAGAGCGACGACGGCGCTCTCGGGAACGCAAGCGGCAAACGCAGCTGCGACTTCCTCCTCCGGGACGCCAGCCGCCGTGGCGGCGCGGGCGGCGTCCGCTGTGCGCAGAAGCATCGGTGAGAGCAGCATCTTCATGGTGAGCCCGGCGATGTCGTCCGAGGGCGGGCCCGTGCCTTGCAGGTAGGCCACGGTCGCGGCATGCCCGTCGACAACCGGATCGGCCTCGGCAGGCACGGGAGCCGAGCCGGGGTCTGCCGCTGCCGCAGCAGCAGCGGAGGCGGCGGCGGCGGCGGCGGCGGCGGCGGCTTCGGCCGCCTCGTCCGCTGCGGCTCGCTCCGAAAGCACGGCGACGCAGCGCAGCAGCACCGCGCGGCGGAGCGCCGGCGGAGCGTGCAGAGGCACCACGCGGGCGGCGAAGGCGCGGACCGTCTGCACGTCGGCGGGCGGGCTGGGCAGGGCGAGGCCGTTGACCAGGTCGAAGAGCGGGCCGACGAAGCGGGGCCGCAGGGCCATGCGAGCGTGCATCAGCAGAACCAGGAGCAGGGAGTGCAGCTCGCGCTCAGGCGGGCGGAGGACCAGCTCCGAGAGGCTCAGGGCCGGCGAGACCAGGGATCGGCGGTAGTGGGGTGAGAGCCAGAGCGAGCGGCACAGTGCGATGATGCGCGACCCCTGCTCCGTGAGCAGCCACGAGGGCTCGGACGTGGCCAGGATGGCGCAAACGCGCAGGCCGTGGTGGCGGAAGAGCGCTGCGTTGGAGGCCGCACCGCGAGCCTCGTTGGCTTGCGCTGCCGCGGTCGCGTAGGCTGCAGCCTCGGCGCTGCCGGGCTCGGGCTTGACGGCGCCGCCAGCCAGACCGGCAGCAGCGAGGACGCGCTCCGCTGCCTCCTGCGGGGCGTGCTGGTGCGCGAGGCCCGGCGAGAGGCAGCGCGAAAACAGCAAGGCCGTCCCCTGCGGCGAACGCAAAAAGTCCCGGAACGCCGAGGCGGACGGGTGCGCCAGGCACGCGATCACCACCTCGCGCACGTGGCGGTTCCCGAGGATGCTGAGCTGGAGGAGGTAGTCGGCCGACAGCGCAGGGTGCGCTCCCAGGAAGCGCGCGAGGTGGCGGCGGTACGGGCTGCCGAGCCGGCCGCCAACGCGGTTGGCGTACAGCGCAGTCTCCAGCTTGATCGTCGCTTGCACCAGCTCGGGCAGCAGCGACGGCTCGATGGGCAGCGCCGGCAGCGCCGCGAGCACGCCTTCGGGGACGGACGTGTCGGCGAAGCTGGACGCGGCGATGGCCCGCGCCGCCTTGAGCATGGCGGCGGTCACGGCTTCCTGCGTGACCATGAGGTGCGGGATGGACGACTCCTTGCTGATGCGCGCAGCCTCCAGCCGGGCCTCGCGGGCCACGGGGTCGCACTTTGCAAACTTCTCGAGATCCGAAGTGACGAACTTCCGGGCGAGGCTGTCGTTGAAGCACTCCGTGAAGAGGGTGAGCAGAGCCGACAGGCCGTTCAGGGCCGAGGACGAGGACGTGGAGTGGCTGGTCACGTGGCGGAGCAGGGGGCGAATGTTCTTCTGCAGAGTCGCCTTGGACACAATGCGCTCGCGCGCTCCGGCGGCGGCCTCGGCCTTGGCGGCGGCAGCGGCCGCTGCGGCGGCGGCGGCGCCCGCCTCCGTGTGCATCCCGCCCGCAGCGGCCGCAGCCGCCGCAGCGGCCTGCTCGGCGGCGGCCTCTGCGGCGGCTGCGGCCGAGGTGTCCGGCCGCAGCAGCGCCGTGAAGGCTGCGTGCGCGGCGTGGACGCAGGCCGGGTGCTCCATCGTGAGGGAGTGAAAGAGCGTGCCGATGCACTTCTCGCGAAGGTCCTCGCTCTCGCCGCCGGCGGCGGACAGGATCGAGGGGCTGCAGTGGAGCGCGGCGCTGAGAAGGTCCAGGGCCGCAACGCGCTCCAGCACGGGGTACGCCGTCACGCGGTACGTCACGGCGGCTGGAGAGACCAGCGCGACGGCGAGCCGGCGCGCGGAGCGGGACTCGGGCGCGACGCCTGCGCCGACAACGTGAGAGAAACGAGGCCCCATCGGCCGCGCGGTCGCCACCGACACGGCCCACACGCCCTCCGCGCCCTCCGGGAGCGCCCAGTCGCCCCCGCCAGTGGCGCTGGCGGAGAAGAGCCACGCTCCGCTGGACGGCAGCGGGGGAATGCATGCGGGCTGTCCGTACGACCCGGCGCGCTGGGCCGCCGCGCGCTGGATCACCTCGGCGTCAAGGGTCCCCAGCGCAGCCGCGGGGCGGCCGGCGGTGGGGGACTGCACGTCGATGCTGTCCTCGCCGAGGCGAGAGGGGGCCGACGCGCCGGCCTGCCTTGCGCCGGCCCAGACGGGCACGACGGGGCTGAACTCGGCAAGCCCGGCCAGGCTGAGGGGGTCGGGCCAGGAGCACGGCGAGGCTTGCACGGCGGCCCGGAGCGTGAACTCCTCCTCCGCGCTGGGAGCCTGGGGGGGCGGGGCAGCGGCCTTGCTGCCCGACGAGCTTGCTCCGCGGCCGGCCGCCGCCGCAGACGACGAGGACGAGGAGGACGAGGAGGAGGAGGACGAGGACGACGACGACTGCGCCTCGTCGGCCTCGTCGGTGGCCACCCCTCCCAGCTGCTGCACGGACTCCTTGCGCAGCGTGAAGGACACGGCGTCCCCGATGACTGTCATCACGTGCTTGTCCACGGGGAAGAGGGGAGCGACGGGGCAGGCGCGGAGGCAGGTCACGAGCGCGTAAAGCGACCCTAGGCGCGCCGGCGGGCTGAGCGACGAGGCCTGCCTGCTGAGCACGATGCGCTGCAGCCCCGAGCTGAACTGCTCCAGCACCGAGGACAGCGGCGCCTGGCGCAGCAGGCACACGACGCGCAGAGCTGCCAGCGCAGCGGCACGCACGGGGCCGCGAGCAGACACCAGGTCCACGGCGAGGCGCTCGGTGAGGACGCCGAGCCGCTGCTCTGCCGCGCTGGTCAGCTTCCGCGCTGCGGGCGCAAACGGCACCAGGGGAGGGCCGCCGGGCAGGTACGCCGGGTAGAAGGACCCCTCGGGGACGTCGAAGCCGGCCTTGCGCGCGGCCTCGAGGGCGCGGGCGGTGGTGGCCGCGGCCGAGTCGGGCCCGTCGGCGTGCCCCCCCTGGGGTCCGGGGCCCGCCGCGGGTGCGGCTCCCTCAGCGCCGGCTTCTCCGGAGGCGGCAGCCGCCGCGCCCGACGACGGCCCGAATGAGCCCGCCGCAGCCCCTCCCGGGAAGGGCGTCTCCGCCTGCAGCTTGGGCGTGACCACCGCCACGGGGACGGCAGAGCTGGACGACTGGCCGGTCTTCTGGCTCTGCCGGTCAGGCACCTCGATCTTCAGGGCGGGCCGGCCAGGCGCGGCACTTGACCCGGAGGGCGCTCCGGTCGCGGCAGCGGCGGCCGCGGCCGCGTCGGCGTCTGCCGCTGACTGGACGAAGCTGCCTTCCGTCGCCTCGCTGGCCGGGCGCGAGCCAGACGCAGACGCTGCCTCGATCAAGGCGTGCACGTGCCACGCGTCAGCGGCGAACGCGGCTGCGCGCTGGGGACCGGGCACGCCCACCCCGAGCGGCTGGTTGGACTTGTCCGGGAGGATGGCCACTGCGAGGCAGGCGCCGGGGCCCGACCCGACCTGCTTGATGCGCGACCCCTTGGGGAGGGAGGTCGCGTCGACGAAGGCGTTGCGGCAGGGCTCGCCGTCGAGGGCGCCCGCGCACGCCTCCAGCGCGCCCAGCGCCGAGGGGTGGTCGCCGATGGAGCGCAGCCCGGCAGCGGCCTCCAGCTCTGCGGCGGACAGCCGCAGCCCGGAACCCGGGACGCGGATCCCGAGCGCCCTGGCAGCGTGAGCTGGCGCCAGCGCCGACCCCGCGGCCCAGTCGGGCAGCAGCGAGTCAGTGCAGCCGGGCACCGGGGCGGACATGCGCGAGGAGCAGGCCACCGCGTTGGCGACCGCCCCCGCCGGGGACCAGGCTGGGTGAGAGACCACCGACGGCGCGGCGGCCGGCAGGAGGCCGGCCGGTCGGCCCGTCAGAGCGGCGCCCTGGCCGCCCGCCGACCCGGGCTCGCCGACAGCTGCTGCCCCCCCGGCGGGGACCTCTGCCGTGCCGGAAGCGCCAAACAGCCCGGCCACCACCTGCTGCAGCGATGTGGGCGCGCCGCCGGGGACGGCTGCTGCGGCTGCCAGCACGGAGGCAGGGAGCGCCGCGCCGCGGTCCAGGCGGCGGGCCAGCGGCGTGGGCAGGTACGGCGCGTACGCGGCGCGGAGGCTGCAGCGAAGCAGCGTGTTGGCGGCGCGCACCACGGCGGCGGCGCCCTCCTGCTTTTGGTGGTGCAGCGTGGCCATCGCGGCGAGAAGCGTTGTGAGCTGGCCGCGCTCCGACCACTGCCACGGCAGCTCGCGACAGCACGCTGCCATGAGGGATGCGCAGCCGACGTGCGTCCGCCACGTGTCCTGGCGGCAGCCGTCCCAGAGCCGGCCGCGCAGGTCGTCGAAGAGGACGCGGCCCGAACGGGCCACGACGCAGGCCCCGACCTCCTCGTCGGTGGGCTCCGCGGCGCCCTGCGACGCCAGGGCGGCGCGCTCCACCTGGTCGCACACGTCGCGCACCTCCCGCACAACAGCCACCGCGAGCGGGGCGAGGGCGGCGGACGCGGGGCCGGCCACCATGGCCACCAGGACGTCGTTGATGAGCAGCGGGTCTGCGGAGGCATGCGACCCGGCGGGCAGCGGCAGGAGCTCCGGGGACGAGTCGGGGACGAAGGGGCGGCGGCCGTGGGAGAGCGTCGCGCTCGATGTCGCCGCGCCGCTCTTGGAGGTCGCCGAGCCGGTGGAGCCAGCGCGACTGGGCCGGGAGCGCGCCGCGCCAGACGAAGCGGACGAGGACGACGATGTCCCCTTTGCCGGGGAGGATTCGTCCGCGCCGTCCTGCTCCAGGCCGTGGTACATGCAGTCGCTCGGGTGCGGCGGCGGCGTGCGGGCGATGGCGGCGAGAGCGAAGCTGCGCACCAGCGCCATGAAGACAGGGAGGGACTCCTCGCGCATGTGCTCGTCGGCCGCGCCGAGGGCGAGGGTCAGCATCAGGTGGCGGAGGGCAGCGCGGCCGGCCTTGAGCTCTGCGCGAGTGGCAGCAGGCATTGCTGGCCCCGCGCCCAGAGGCTTGCTGCGGCTGCTGCTGCTGGTCGGCGACGCCTTCTCGGCCGCGTCCTCGTCCTCGTCCTCCTCCTCGCTTCGCTCGCTTCCCTCGTCCGCGGCAGGTGCGCCGCCGATCTCCTCGGGCCGAGGGGTGAACGCCGCGTCACCGGGCGACGAGCCGCGCTCGCACATGCCCATGACCCCGCCATCCACGGGCGTGTGGCCGCATGCGGCCAGAGGGGCGCGACGCGCAGGGTCCGCCTCGGGCAGGCCGTCGGGCGCGCCGGGCACGCTGCCCTGTGCGGCGGTGGCATCGACGGCGGCCTGCCAGTCGCGCAGGGCGGCGGCCCGGGCCTCTTGCTCGCTGGCTGCCGAGGCGGCGGGCAGCAGCGAGGCGATGACCTCGCGAGCGAAGCGCAGGGCGGTGCGGCGGGCGCGGTGGCGACCCCACGCGGCCTCTTGAGCGGCCAGGTCCCACATGTCCGCCGAAACGGGTGGGCGGCTTGCAGGGCGTCCGCCGGGTGCTGAATGGCTCGCGGACCCGCCCTTGCTCACCGCAGCAGGGTCCAGCTCCGAGGCGCGGACATCGGTCCACCGCAGCGCCTCGGGGGTCAGGGCCGGACCCCAGTCGTCGGCGATATCTTCGCTGTCCCCTGCAGAGGAGCCCGAGTCGGAGGCCTCGCCCTCGTTGCGGATGCGGCCGCCTCCAGGGCGGCCTGCCTCGGCGAGGCGCCTGACCTCCACGCTGCGGATGGACGACGTCAGAGGGCCGGCGGCGAAGCACTGCGGCCGCTGCGAGGAGAAGCGCGCGAGCGCCTCCCTCACCGCCGGGTGGTCCGACCGGGACAGCCCAGAGAGCTCCGACGCGGGCGAGGGGTTGAAGCCCCGGTTCACGATGCCGAACGCGATGGCGGCCAGCTTGTCCACTGGCAGGGCCAGAAAGGGAGCCGAACCGGCGGCGGAGGAGGCAGAGCCGCGGCTGGCCGGGCCCGTCTGGCCGGCGGCAGCCGCAGGGGGCGAGCGTGCAGCCCCAGCCGCCGCCGCCGCAGACGACGAGGACGACGAGGACGACGAGGACGAGGACGAGGACGAGGACCCGGAGGACGAGGTGGGTCCCTCGGCCTTGCCGGCGGCTGCTGCGGCAGAGGCGGCGCGCCGGGTGGACGTGCGCGCCCGGCGCGAGCGCTTCGGGCCACGAGCGGCTTCGTCGTCGGCGTCGTCGGTCGCGGCGGACGAAGCGGCATCAGCCAGAGCGGGGAGGTCCCGGGCAGCCGTGGGCGCGGCCCCGGCCCGGCGGTTGGGGTTGCGCCAATGCAGGCGCATGACGAGGCCGACGTCCGAGTGGGCCCGGACGGCAAGGTGGAGCGGGCCTGTGAGGTGCATCCGCGCCATGCCGCCGAGCTTGCCGATGATGCGGAGGGCCTCCGTGGCGGGCTGTGCTGGGTTCGGCTTGATGAGGGCAGTGAGCGCGCTCATAAGCGGGTAGTGCACCGAGTGGTGGGAGAAGACCTTCCAGAAGAAGGACGGGTGGAGGTTGTCGACCCACACGGCGAGGGTGTTGAGGGCCTGGATGACCACGTCGGAGCGCGACTCGCGGGCGTTGTCGACGCGGTCGCCGGCGCGAAGGCCGAGGATGACCGCCTCGAGCAGCTGGGGGATGAGGAGCACCTGCTGGGAGATGGCCAGCGGGAGCGAGAGGGCGAGCTTGACGCAGGTGTCGCGCACCGCGGCGTCGGTGTGGTGGTCGTGAAGGCGGAGGAAGGAGCGGCAGAGGAAGGGCGCGATGGGGGGGAAGCACTTGAACAGCGGCTCGGCGTGCGACTGGCGCTGGGCGACGCTCTTGAAGATCGCGTGAAGGAGCAGCAGGTGCTGGTGGGGCTGCGAGCACGCCACCGCGTCGCGCGTGATTCCCATCACCAGGGCCTGCATGTGCGCCATCAGGATGGGCTGGAGGGAGATGAACACGTGCGTGACGCAGCCCACCGCCACCTTGATCAGCCGCCGCACCACGGCCGCGCGCGTGTCCACAGGGAAGCAGGCCAGGGGCGTGTCGGCCGTCACGTGCTGGCTCAGCGGGTCGCGGAGGATGGGCCGGGGCGCAGTGCCGGGGTCGCGAGAGAGCGCCGCAGTGGCGCCGCCGGGGAGCGTGCACGGCGTGTCCAGCTCCGGCGCGTGGCCGGAGGCGGCGCCGGAGCTGCTGGAGGCAGCGGTGCCAGGGGCGCTGTCCGACGCCCGGGCGCCAGGGGCGGCACTGTCCAGCAGCTCGGCTCCGGCCAGGGGACGCTCGGCGTTGGGCCCGGAGGCCGATGCCGCCATGGCCGCGGTGAGCACGGCGTGGGCGGTCTCCTCCGTGTCCGTGTTGAGCAGGTGGATGTGCCGCACCAGCCATGAGAGGAGCTCGCTCAGCGCCGCGGGAGAGGAGTCGGCGTAGGTGAGCAGCACCTGCAGGAAGTGATGAAGCGGGGGGTGAGCCATGGAGTGCCGGACGGCGACCTCCATGCCTCCCGCCGCCAGGATCTCCTGCAAGTGCGACCGGTGCATCCAGGTGAAGGGCCCGGCCATGGAGGCGAGCATTCGCTCCACCTCCCCGCTGGAGAGCACGCCCGGCCGCTCTGCGGTCCACAGGCGCATGCACTGCAGGGCCCACTCGAGGTAGAGCCGCATCAGGTGCGCCTCCTCCTCGGTCATGAGCTGCTGGTCCGAGGCCGGGCCGTGCGCCACGCCCGCGGCGTCGGAGGAGGCCGAGCCGCCGGTGCGCTTCGGGTCGTTATAGTGGGTGATGCACCACACCACGGACTGCATACCGTTGAATATGACCTTGACAAGCGACCGGGCCTCGCGCGGCGTGTCGAGCGAGTGCCCGGCCCACGCAACGGTCTCGTCGAGGTCCTCGGCGTCGTCAGGGTGGCTGCCCAGCAGCGCGTCCATGGCCTCGCCGGCGTCGTCGCCGAAGCCGCCGGCGATGTCCTGCCGGGGGTCCGGACGCGAAACGGCCGCCGCCACCGCGGAGCGCGGGTGCGCCCTGTGGAGGAGCTCGCCCTCTGAGGCGGCCGACAGCGCGGCCCCTGCGGCGGCGGCGTCGTGCTCGGCCGTGTGCTGGCGCCGGCGGCTCTCGCGCCAGTCGTCATCCACGCACCCTGCGAGCGCGGCGGGCCCAGACGCCGCCTCGCCCGCGTGCGGGAGCACGCCCAGCCGGAGCCCCGTGTCCTCCTCGCCGGGCCCCACGGGCCGCATTCCGGGGGCAAGGCGGCCCACCACCTCCGGGCGGAACTCTCCCGAGCGGGGGCAGGCCGCCAGCTCCCGCTGCTGCTCCACGGGCCCGAGGCTGCCCGGCGCCTCGCCGGCCTGCACCATGGTCACGCCGACGTCGCCTGCGTCGTCGTGGCAAGGCTCGCCCTGCTGAATCCCGCGGACGGGCAGGCAGGAGCCCTCCGCCGCGCGGAGCTCTGCCAGGGCGCCCTGCAGAGCCCTGACCTCCCGGCGGCGGCGCCTGCGCCTGCGGCGCGCGAGCGACGCCGCGCGAGCGAGGAGGGAGGGGATGTAGTCTCGCAGGGACTGTAGGCGGGTGGTGGTGATGCGGAGCACGGTGCTGAGGAGAAGGCGGCCCTGGGTGGCGTCGGCCTCCTTGTTGTGGTAGACGACGTCGACGAAGCCGAGGACGAGCCGGGCGGCGCTGGTCTGCGTGTGAAGGGGCAGCGAGGTGTCGTGCACGACGCGGCCCATGGTGCGGATGGCGCGGGCGACGAGCGGGAGGCTCAGCCGGTTCTTGGCGCTGTGGAGCAGCTCAGAGACCACCGACACGGCGAGCGTGCGGAGAGTGGCGTGCGCGGCGCGCCCGCCCCCGACCACGGCGTCTAGGTCCATGAGAGCGGGCAGGTGAGGCAGAAACTCGTCCCGGAACTGGGCCGCGACGAGGTGGCGCAGCGCCAAGAGGACGTCCCGGCGGTCGTTCACAGCGTGGTCGGGCACTTCGCGGAGCAGCCCGACCAGGGAAGCCGCCACCGCGGGCACGTGCTGCTCCAGCAAGCGGCGGTAGCCCTTGACGAAGGAGGCCAGCAGGGCCAGCAGGACCACGCGCGCGGACACCGAGGCCTCGTGGGCCTCGCGCCAGCCCTCGGGGCGGGCCGCCAGGGCCGCTGCGACGGGGAGCGATCCCGTCGCCGCCGCCGCCGCCGCCGCCGACGCTGCTGGGGTGGCAGGCAGCTGCATCGTCATGGCGGTGACTGCCCCGGTGAGGACGGTGCTCGCGTGCTCCTGCAGCATCGAGCTGTGGATGTTGAAGACGAAGAAGAATGCGGCCGGTGTGTGCCGCATCACCTGCGGCGACAGGCGTCCGGGCAGGCCTGCCGTGCCGTCGCCGTAGGCGGCGAGGGCTGCCCGGTCCGCCTCGGTAAGAGCGGAATCGAGCGGGGGGAGTCCCGCCGGGCGCTTCTCCGCCAGGGAGGCTGCCAGCAGCGTCTGGAACACGGAGGGCACCCGCTGGAGGAGCTCCAAGGAGAAGTCGAGGAGCTCTCTCTGCTGCGCCTCGAGCTGCGCCTTGCAGTGCTTGTGGAGGTCCAGGCAAAGCTGGAACGCCGGAGCCGCGTTGGACGCGTCGTCGTCGCGCGCCAAGGACATGCACAGCTTGACAAGAGCAGGAGCGTGCTCTCGGATCTCGGCTGTGGTCGGCAGGCGCTGGAGAATGTCCACCACCTTGCGCCGAACAGCGGTGCCATCGCTTGCGACTTCTGCCTGCGGGGGGGGGGGGGGGGGGCGGAGAACTCGGAAGGAAGCGAGAGGCGCGGGCGCCGAGCGTGAGGGGGGAGTCCGACGCGCGGAGTGAGGCAACCCAGAGCCCGGGCCCGGCCTCGATGCGCGGACTAGCCAGCCCCCCGGGCGCTGGACACCATTGCCCACGAGCTTGGCGGGATGCCTGGGGCGCGGGCGGCGGAGGGCGTCCGCCGCGGTGCCCGCACGGCGCCAAGCTGGGCTGCCGGCCACCTGCGCGCGCTTGTTTTGCGCCGCTCCTGGCGCGGATGGGGGCTGCTCTCCGGCCCGCTGCAAGCGACTTCTCACTGATGGCGGGAAGCGGTCGTTCACGAGGCCCACGAAGGCGGGCACGAGCTCAGCCAGCAGCTGGCTGTACCCATTCGTGAACGCAAGGTCGATGCGGTCTTGCACGTGCCCCAGCGCGTCCATTACCTCGGCCGGGGTTGTGCCGGAGTCCAAAAAGACCTTCTTCGACTCCTTGAGGGAGGCCATGGCGAGAGCAGGCCAGCCAACGGGCCCCTCAAGCCCCCTCTTCCGGGCGGGCGGCCGATTTGTGCACCCGAGGCCACGGCCCGGACGACTGGCAAGCAGCCTGCCTCTGCCGCGGCCGCCGCCTGCCGCGTCGCGCGTCCGGCCGCGTCGGCTGGCAGCTCGCGGCCCTCCCGGGTGCCACTTGTCCACGGCTGCGGCCCGGGCCTGCCGCAGACAGGGCCTCGGGGTTGGGCGGACGGGGAGGGGGGCCGCCCGGGAAGAGAATTGGTGCCCGCGAAGTCACAACTCGCCGTTCAACTCAGCCTTGAGTTGCACGGGTGGTTTGTTGCGGGTTTGAAATTTGCATTGGGGGCAGTTGGTTGGAGTGCGGAACGTTTGCGCCGCGCGATTCGCACCCAGACTGGCGCACACCCATGCACTGCGCTCATCCTGCTCCATCTCTGGCTGCTGGCAAGCTCCGCTCGCACGGGCGGCCCGCCTTGGCTCCCCGAGCGCGACCCCGCTACCCCAGATGAGGCTCCAGCCCGACCACGAGCGACCTGCTGGCGTTGGCCTCATGAAAGAGCGCCGCGAAGCGGGCGCGCAAGCGCTGCGTGGCAACGTTGGCATGCCCCCGGACGGTAGGGTCGCTGCTGCTGTCGCTGGCCTCTCGCAACGTGCGCGCCACAAGAGCCATGCAGGGCCACGGCTTCCGAACCGCCTGGGGCGCGCTGGACATGGCCACGTCACAGAGGACCAGCACCGCGGCACGGCGGACAGTGGCCGAGGCGCGGGCGATCACACGGCGCGCCGCCTCCTCCTCCTCTTCCTCCTCCTCCTCCTCCTCCCCCTCCCCCTCCTGCTGCTGCTGCTGCTGCTGCTGCTGCTGCTCACCCGCCGCCGCCGCCGCCGCCGCCGCCGCCGCAGCCACTGCCGCTGACTGCCCCGCATCAGTGACCCCCATGCCACCCTGCACGGAGGGCGACGGCGCCACGGCTGCATCGTCAGCTCCCGGCAAGGGCTTCTCCCTTTGGTCACCCGCGCCGGGCAGAGCTGCGCGGCCGCCGCCCTCGCTGCAGGGGGCTGCACTGCGCTGGGACGGAGAGCCGCCCCCGGCCCCGTCGGCCGCGCGAAGCCGCCCCCTGCCCCCTCTGGTTGGTCGGCGGGGCGGAGGCAGCGAGCGGGCGCGGCGCTCCTCCGCCTGCAGCACTGCCGCGCACGCGCCCACGACTGCCTCGCTGTGTTCCTCGGCCGCATCGCCCAACGTCGTCATGGTGGCGGCCACGCAAGCGAAGCAGGCCGCTCGGTACTCGGCGTCGTCGAGGGACAGCGCCAGCCTCGGCGCGCGACCAGCTTGCGGCGCCGCAGGGCTCGCGCCGGGGGCCAGGCCGCGCGTGGCGCCTCGCATGCTCGATGCGAGCACCGCCCCCGCCCACCGCGGCAGCGTTGCGCCACACTTGCGAACAGCCCGTGACACCGCCTCCGCGAGCAGCGTGCGCACGTACGGGGCGGCGGAGCTCGCGGCATGCACCCGCAACAGCGGCAGCATGAGCGTGTCTGCGCTCGCGTCCACCAGCGCCGCAGTGGCCTCCACCGCGGCCAGGTGAACGAAGCTGTCGGCGTCGGCCAGCGAGGCCAGACACACTTCGCAGAGGTCCCGCAGGCGGGTCTCGTCCGCCACGAGCGCCGCCCGCAGGTGACGGGCGCGGGCGGCGTCTCGCAGCTGCCGGAGCCCTGCGCCCCGCAGCGCCGGCTCGGCGTCCCGCGCCAGCGACAGCGCCTCAGCGATGCGGCCGCGGAGCTCCGCCGAGCTGGCGGCTGCGGCCGCAGCGGCAGGGTCTACCGGCCCCGCGGCCGCAACCGCAGCCAGCAGCGGCTCCGAGGCCATTGCTCCCGCGTCGGCGCCGGGCTCACCGGGCACGCTCCACGCACAGAAGGACACAACGGACATGCGGAGGGCGAGGGCGGTGGAGCAGAGCGCTGGCGGAAAGAGCGGCGTGCCGTCTGCTGCCTCGGGGCAGCCAGCGACGGCCGCCAGGCCGCCAGTACACGCCTTGAGAGACGCCGTCACCGCTGCCAGCAGCGGGGTCCGGTGAGGGGGGCGGGGGCCGTCGACGGCTGCAGCGACCAGCGCCAGCGCGACTGGCACGGCGCCCACCGCCGCCGCCAGTGCCTCCGCGTGGTCGGTCGCGGGCACCGGCGCCGCCTGTTTGCCCGTGGCCGAGGCGCCCCGACCGCCCCCATGTGGCGCCGGTGCGGCGTCGGCGGGAGCGAGCACAGCCTCCGCAGCCGCTAGAAGGGTCGCTGCGGCAGCAGCCGCGTGCCGCTGCGAGAGTGCCAGTACGTGTCCTGCCCGCTCGAGCGCCACTGAGCACGCCGCGGTGGCTGCGGCCGCGCGCCTGCGCAGCTCGAACACGCCTGCGCCACCTCCGCGCCGCTCGCTCAGCCCAGCCCCGCTCACGCCCTCCAGGCTCTCGCCGCGCGCGCGCAGCGCAGAGTCCAGCTCTGACCGGCACTGCCTCTGGTGGTCGAGAAGCGCCAGCACCACGTCCGCGGCCGCCGTTGCGCTCAGCGTCCCCGCCGCGTCGCGCGGGGCGTCGTCGCTGGCCGCCGGGGGCGCTGACGCTGATCCGTCAGCGGCACTCGCGGCGGTCGGGCCTGCGGCATCAACGCTTGCCCCAAACGCGGTGCCGGCACCAGCATCCGCCCCAACTCCCGCTGTGCTGGCGAGGACGTCTGCCAGAGCCGTTGCGGCCAGGTCCTGACTCGACACCTGCTCAGCAACCCCCATTCCCGAGACCCCGGCGCTTACAAAGGCACCGGCACCGGCACCAGCATCCTCTTGCGGCACGTCTTCCCCCGCACCGCCAGCATCCTCGAACTCCGCACCCGTTGTCTCCGCACCCGTAGTCTCCGCACCGGCTGCATCGGCGTCGCTTGCGTCAGCAGCTCCGTTGGCGTGACCCGCGGCCCCGCTGTCTCGGCCCCACGCCGCTGCCGCGCCGCGCTGCAGGGAGACGCAGGCCAGCCCGCCGTCGGGCGACGGCCGGAGCACCGGTCCAGCCTCCGCGCTCCACGGCACCGCCACCGCCCGCACAGCCCACAGCCCGCGAGCGCTGCCAGCCGCCCCAAGCAGCCGAGCAACGGCCGCCCGCGCGTCCGACGCCAGCCGCGCCCTCCCCGTCGCCTCCGCCGACCCTGCGACTCTGCAGAGCCCGCGGCCGACCCAGCTCCCCAACAGCCGTGCCACTGCCGGCGAAACCGCCTCCGCCTGGCACAGCACCAGCAAGCTTTCGATCAGCGACTCTAACCGAGGCTGCGCGGCGGAGCCCGCGGCTGCCGCCTCAGCGCCCCCGGCGCCGGCAACCCAGCCCGCCGCAGCGGGGGCCACGAAGGCGACGTCGACCGCCAGGCCGGATAGGCGCGCGAGGGGGCGCAGCCAGTCGCCCAGCACCGCGGCGCGCACTGCCTCTGCCCAGCCGGCGGTCGCCGCCTGCTGCGAGCAGGTGGCGAGGGCGGCGGCCAGCGCCGCCGTGGCGGTGGCTGCGAGGGCGCGGCGCTGGTCGGGGGTTACGCGCGAAGCCGCGACGGCGGCTTTGCCGGCTGCGCCGTGTGTTGCGAGTGCAAGCGCGGCCACCTGGCGGACGCAGCTGCGTGCCACGAGAGCCCGGATGGCGGTGGCAGACGGCGCCATGGCCCGCCCGGCTGCCTTTGCGCCGCCCGCTGACTCGCTGTCAGCCAGCGCAAGCGCAGGCTTGCCCGCAGAACGCTCGGCGCTTTGCCCAGGCTCGGCGGCAGAGCTCGATGCCGCCGGCTCCCCGGGCAAGCCAGCCCACCGGGCGACGGCAGCGGCCGAGGCCTCGCGGCCACTGCACGGGTCTGCCACGAGCGCGTCGGCCAAGCGTCTGCTCGCCGCCACCACATGCGCGTCCGCCGTGTCGTCCAGCAGCGCCAGCGTGACGGCGGCAGCGCCGCCTGCCAGGGAGGCTTGCTGCCCATCGGCCGTCCACCACTGCAGCGGGGCGCCGGTGACGGCGCGACTCGCGGGGCCGGCCGCATCGCCGGCCCGGCCGGCGCCAGCACGCCCAACGCGCCAAGTCGCCTCGGCGGCGGCAGAGGCGGCGGCACTGCTGCTGCCGCCCCTTCGCTGGCTGCCAAGCATGCAGCCGCACACCAGCCCGCGCACCGCCACGGCAAACCACGCGGGCGGCGCGCGGGCGGCCCCTGCCCCCGGCAGAGCCCTCATCACCGCGCGGGCCCTGTCCGTTGGGGGCAGCAAAAGCAGCAGGTCCCACACGAGGCCCATGGGCCCGGCCGCGGGCCCCGCTGGGCGGGACGCGCCAGGGTCCTCCGCCACCTGGATGCCAGCGCGCACGACGTCGGCAGCGAAGCGATCGACGAGCAGTGGGTGCGCCGCTGGCCGCAGGAGCGGCCCGACGAGCGCGGAGAGCGCGGCCGCCAGCACGGCCCCCCGGCAGTCGGCTGACGAGAGGGCTCCCGGCGCGGTTGGCGACCGGGTCGGCGGCTCGGAGCGGATGGCACTGCGAGCAACTGCGAGCGCCTTGGGCGGCAGGCCCAGCGCGCGCAGGTCGGCCCGCTTGGCCGGGGGCGGGCAAACCCCGAGCTCAGACGGGGCGGCGACGCCAAAGGCCGCCACCAACTCAAGCGCCGCTGCCACCGCCGCAACAGCGCCCATGCTGACAGTCTGCTCCTCCGCGACTGCCGCCCTGGAGCTGCTTGCCGGCCGCCTCGCTGCATCGCTTGGAGCAGCCGTCGTGACCGACGCGTCCACCGCGGCAATGCACATCACCCTGAGGCGCGCCAACATCGCGAGCACATCGTCGCTTGTCGCGGGTGGCTTTGCCACATAGCCTCGCACGCCTGTGCGAAGCGCTTCGGTGGCCTCGGACATGTTGAGCCTCCGTGCCGCAGGCCACTCAGCCAGCCAGCCAACTGCGGAGCCGCCCGGTCAGCCTCCCCGCCCCGTCCGGAACGCCCCCGATTGTGGCGCGTGGTGCGCCTCCAAGTGTGGCTGCGTGCCGGCAAGGCTGCGCAAAACACTCACGCCGCCGGCAGAGCCCAGGCGGGCGGTCTGCGGCCGGGACGCCCGCCACGTTCGACGCAGCCTCACTCCGGCGCGGTCCGAGAGGCACGCGGAGGCAAGCCGGCGAGCCGGAAGAGCCCCGCCCTGCGCAGCCCGCACAGCAGACATGTCCCTCAGGGGAGGCAGCTCCGCGCCCCTGAGCAAGGTCGCCATGCGCAGGCTTCTCACGGAACTCGAGTCCCTGGCCCGCGACCCGCCGCCGCTCATTTCAGCGTGCCCCGTCTCGGAGGAAAGGTGGCACGAGTGGGACTGCGTCATTGTTGGGCCGGATGACACGCTCTACGCTGGCGGCGCGTTCCGCGCCAAGCTGCTGTTCCCGGCGCAGTACCCCATGCAGCCGCCGAAAATGGTCTTCACCTCGGCCATGTGGCACCCCAACATCTACAAGGGAGGAGACGTGAGCGCTCGTCGCAAACTTGCCTTGCCGGAGTGCCGCCCCCGCGCTCGGGACCCCGGGCAGCCCCTGGCCGACCGCCAACTTGAGGCTGCGGCGCCAAATGCCACGCGTCGGCCCTTGCCCCGCCACCTGCTGCCCTCCCGTTGTTGCGTCGACCGAACCGTGCCTGATCGCAGCGAGATGGCGAGGTGTGCATCTCCGCGCTCCACCCGGCAACGGGCGACCCAATGACTGGCGAGACTGTCTCCGAGCAGTGGTCGCCGGCCCGCACGATTGAGAGCATCCTTCTCTCTGTGCAGTCCATCCTAGCCGAGCCCAACCTCAGCTCGCCAGCGAACGTGGATGCGGCGGCGCAGATGCGGCGCGAACCAGACGGCTTCCGCGCCAAGGTTCGCGAGACAGTTCGGCGGAGCCTGGCTGCGTGAGAGGGTGCACCTTAGAACGGCCCACTCCATTGTCTTGCATCGATCACGTGCGTTGTATGCCTCTCTAGGCCTTGACAGGTTTGTGTGCATGTGAGTGCACACAGTCGGCGTTGGCTGGCGCCGCCGTGCCCACGCCGCGCCGCTCACGACGGCAATCCCGGCTCCCGCTGCTTGCCACCTGAACCAACCGCGAGCCGGCAAGCCCCGCGTCATCGTGGTGCGCTGCTGGCCCGTTCGGCAGAAGACTCTCAGCGTCGTGCTGCACGCACGCAGCTCCGCCCCGCTCCGCCCCTGTGGCGCACACGAGGGCCAGGCTGGCCGGCCAGCCACGGAGCGCGGCGAGCATTCGTGTGGCAGAGTCGAGTGCCTCTCCTCCGCTGCCACCCCTCAATTCATCACTTTGGTCCCGCCGCGCTGCAGCTGGGGCCGGAGCGAACGCGACGTGTGCAGACTGCGCCGACGCTCGGGCAAGGGAGGCCGGCAAGCCGCGCAAACCAGCGCCACGAAGGGTGCCTGCCGCGGAAGGCGCTCGATGGCCTCCTGCTTCGCCGTCAACAGTGCCTCGCACGCTGCAGCCGCCGGCTGGCGACTTGAGAGCTCGAAATCCGCGAGAATGCAGAGCCGAGCGCAGGCCGCTCAAGTTCCGCAACAGCCGG
Source organism: Cafeteria roenbergensis (assembly GCA_008330645.1). Lineage (NCBI taxonomy): Eukaryota > Bigyra > Bicosoecida > Cafeteriaceae > Cafeteria > Cafeteria roenbergensis. The sequence continues at coordinate 82,457 of VLTN01000085.1, forward strand.
TGTCGCCGGGCCACTCGGCCCGCGCTTGAGAGTCCCGATGCTTGCCGCCCTCGCGACTCTTGCGCTTGCCGCAGCGCTGGCCTCGAGCCAGGCCGAGCTGCTGGGCATCACCGAGCAGGTGAGCGCACGCGGCGCGCGGAGACAGTTCCTGCAGGGCACACGCCGCGCTTTGCCGGTGGCTCGGAGCCGAGGCGTTCTTTCTCCCGCCTCCCCCCCCCCCTGCCCCACCCCCGCGCTTTGCCGCGACCCCACGCTTCGGCAACGGCGTGGAGCGCCCGCCCATCCCGCTCCCGCCCCCGCCGTTGCTGCCAGCTGCGCGCGGCAGGCTCGGGAAGCCTGGAACTCAGAACTGTCGCCAACTGCAATTGCCCAAGTTCGCCCCGTCGAACCGCAGGTCGCGCTGGAGAGCATTTCCCCCTCCTCGGGAGCCACCAAGCCGATTGGCGGCCCCGTTTCCTACGAGCTGCAGGCCCAGGGCCTCAGCACCGTGGACTCGGCAACGGGCACGTACTTCCTGCTGGGCTTCAACTCAAGCTCGACGCGCGCCAACCTCGTTGGCATCAACATTGCTTCCGGCATGGTCACCACCGACATTGCCATGCCCTTCGCAGAGAGCGCCTTCGTGGGCGTTGGCCAGAGCATCGACGTGGACCCGACAGACGGCAACATTTTTGCCGGCGGCCGCATGGAGACGCACGGCCCGCATGTCATCGGCAAGATTGACATCAAGTCCGGAAAGTTTACGCCCATCGCCTCCTTGAACGCGACTTTCCTCCCTGTGCTCGGTGCCGCCACCGCCTTCATCCCCAACACGCGCCAGCTGTTTGTACAACTCGGCACGGCCAGCGCGATCGACATCTTCGGTGTGAACGTGGAGACAGGCAAGATCACCAAGATCCCTCAGGACCCCGAGGAGGGTCGCGTCCTCACCACCATGGCGGTGAGTGCACGCGTGGCGCCACGTGCTCTGCCGGACACGGAACGATCTGCCGCGACGTCCGGCGGCCTTCGTGCTCCACGCATCGCCAGCCGCTTGCTGCGCGACTGACAGCGGCCTGCCCTGCTTCCGCCACGCCCCTGACTCGCAGCTCGACGCCAAGACACGATCCTTGATCGGCCTTGGCGTTAAGCCCTCCAACGGCACCCTCGAGCGCACACTGGTACGCCTTGACCCAGTGTCCCACTCGTATACCACCGTGGGCGACATCCCCGCATGGCTTGTGGAGTCTGGCGGCGAATCTGCACTCGACACCTTCTCCCGCACCCTCTACTGGATCGGCCAGCCCACGGGAGCCAAGCCCACCGACCCGTTCCACCTCGTGGGTCTCAACGCTGACACCGGCGCCGTGGTCAGCTCCCCTTTGCTGTGCGCCACGGACGCCGCGTGCCCCTGGTCAATCGGTGTGAGCAATGAGTAGGCGCATGAACGCTCACCTCGAGATGCGCGCGGATTCTGCATGCGGCATGACTGATTGCAGCGTGCTGCGCCTCCGCCCGGCGACATGCTGCCGGCCCTGTCCGGATGCACAGCGGCCTGCGCGCCGCATCGTGCCCACGTGAGACTTGCGTGTCGTGCGGCTCCACTTGCCAGGAGCGGCGAGCAGTCCAGCGCTGGAACAGGGCCTTGGCGCCACAACTAGCTTTCTGACCTAAATGGACGCGAGATGGCTCGGAGTGCGACCCTGGCGGTCCCCGCCGAACCGAATCTTTAGCCACTAGGTCAGTATCGGCGAACCTCGCCCCCACTCCACCACCCAGAAATGAGACAGCAGTCCGCAGACGTAGATTCCACCCCGACAAAGCAGACGTGCCACCTGGCATCGTCTCGACACTCTCTTGGGCTACGCGGCTTCCCCACAGCGTGCTGGGGGTGCCCCCGGCGTGACTCAGAGGGTGTCGAGCTCTAGTCTACCCGCCTGCGTCGGCGGCCAGGACAAGCAGCTCGCCGGCAAGGCGCGCGCAGCGTGCGCTTCGCTTTGCCCGCCGTGCCGTGCGAACGTTCGCACAGCACTCCAGGGCCCGTTGCGGTCGGATTTGAGGTTGTGTGAGAGCAAAACCGCATTCGTAACCCGCCCGCCCATCCTTGGAAATGATCGATATCTAGGGCTGCTGTACAACTTGGTTGGCATCGAAACGCTACCGCTAAACCTTGCGAGCGCATGTGGCTCTGCTCTCTACGGCAGAGCTGCACCTCGCCGATCGTCAATCGTTTTGGGCCCTCCGAGAAGCGAGCGCACCCGGTGCTCAAGCCCACGTGGGCTTCCCGGGCGACCCCCCGTACCGTCTCGCGCGCGCGCCCCGTGTGGTGTGTGCGTGAACTCGTTTGAGACAGCAGCGGCAGGCTGGGAGGTGGCTTGCGAGGTTTCAGTGCCCCTGCAGGTGCAGTCTCCGAGCAAGGCACTGCTACTCCCAGCCCGCTGGCGCCGGACACCTAACAGGTGCCCATTTGGCCACTGCTGGATGCGTGATCGCCATTCCCCACGATCACACACACCAGGATGAATCGGTGGCGTCGTCGGACAGCAGGTTGAAAATGGCACAAGCTCACCTCCAGCCACAGGCTCGGCGCCACAAGGCCAGGATTGCGCGCCGATGCCAACGCTGGAAGCAGTCAGCTCGCTCAAGCACCCTTGCCACTGAGTCGTTGGCGGCAACGGAGCGCGCAGTTTCGCCGGCCTGTGAGCAAAAGCAAACAGGGTTGCGTGCAAGCAAGCAGTGCATTGTTCAGCGCCAAGCCGAGCGCTTCGAGGGACCCAACAGCAGCGCAGGACGTGCGGGGCACGATAATGCCGCTGCAAGACTCTTGTTCGCCTGCAAGGACCGTGGAGCAGCCCGAGCCGAAACCAGGCGCAACTTACGACATTGGTCACCTCGATGTCTGCGCCCCGATCCAGCAGCTCCCGCACCATGGATTCCGTGCCCGCGGAAGCAGCCGTCAGCAACGCATTCCAGCCATCCTGTGCACATGCGGTCCAGTCCACGATGTACGCTCTTGTTGAGAGGCAATAGTGCCCACAAGCGAATGGAGGCAAAGGCGTCCCAAGCTTGCCAAGAGAAGCGAGTCGCGCGCACAGCGGATGGTCGGCCGCGTGACAGCTCCCGAGTGCTACCCTCCTCACCTTATCGCAGGCACCGATATCAGCACCTGCCTTCAGGAGCACACCAGCAGCACCGAGACGGCGCATTCTCAGCGCAATCAGCAGTGGCGTGGCGCCTGACTGCAAACCACGGCAGCTCGGAAGGACACGCACAAGAACCAGGCGGTGGCTTGTGGCGCAAGTCAGGAAGCAAGGTTCAGCCAGCGTGACTGGAATGGCGCCTGAGAGCGGGAGAACATCCAAGGAGCGCCAAGGCCACCGAACAACCGAACGTCTACGCGAGGCGCTCTGATCGCCATTGTCGCAGCAGATGCGTAGCAGACGTTCAGCTCCAGCAGAAGGCAGAAGGCCGAGCAGGGAAGTGCTACGAACGAATTGAGAGAGGACGCGAGGCGCTGCAAAGCGCAGCAAAGACGCACCAAAGTCCGTGCCTCCACGTCGGCGCCGCGATCCAGCAGCAGCCCCGCCGTCGACTCGTGGCCGTTCTGTGCAGCCAGCATGACCGCCGTCCAGCCATCCTGCAGCCGCACCACCCAGCAACGACCACGCACCGCCACGCCAGTCGCCATCACGGCCGCCACACCACCGCATGCCCTCCACCCACACACCGCCCCGTGCGATACCCACGCCCCAGCCATCCAGCACAATGCCCAACACACACACACACACCACACGCCTGCGCCCACCCCCCCCGACCTCGTCACGGCCGCCAGCCATGCGCCCGTAGCAGCACCCCGCACACCGCCATCGACCACGGCTGACACCCTCGCCCCCGCCCGACGACCAACAACACACACCGCACCCCGCACCACGCCCTGCACCCCCACGCCCGGCCCCGGCCCGCCACCCGCGCCCGCCACCTCGCCGGGCCGACACACGACCAGGTCCACGACACCCCGTGCCGCCACCATGCCCCCTCCACGACCTCCACCCCACACCCGCTGCGGACACGCCGCCTCGCACACTGCGCGCAAGCTGCCCCGCAACACTGCCGGCCGACACCCGCCCGCACCCGGCCACCGCCAACCACACGAGCACACCCACCCCACGGCGGACGCCGCGACGCCGCGCTGCCTCCGCGGACACGGATCAACACCACCGCTCACCGTGTCCCGTGCCTCCACGTCGGCGCCGCGATCCAGCAGCAGCCCCACCGTCGACTCGTGGCCGTTCTGTGCAGCCAGCATGACCGCCGTCCAGCCGTCCTGCAATCGCATCACCCAGCAACGACCACGCACCGCCACGCCAGTCGCCATCACGGCCGCCTCACCACCGCATGCCCTCCACCCACACACCGCCCCGTGCGATACCCACGCCCCGGCCATCCAGCACAATGCCCAACACACACACCACACACCACACGCCTGCGCCCACCCCCCCGGACCTCGTCACGGCCGCCAGCCATGCACCCGCAGCAGTACCCCGCACACCGCCATCGGCCACGGCTGCGACCCTCGCCCCCACCAGACGGCCAACATCACACACCGCACACCGTGCCACGCCCTCCGGGCCACGTGCCCGGCCCCGGCCCGCCACCCGCCACCCGCCACCGCCACCGCCCCGGGCCGACACACCACCAGACCCCACGACACCCCGTGCCGCCGCCACGCCCCCTCCGCGACCGACACCCCACACCCGATGCGGACACGCCGCCTCGCACACTGCGCGCAAGCTGCAGCGCCCCAGCAACGCCGCCGGCCGACACCCGCCCGCACCCGTCCACCGCCAACCACACGCGCACACACCCCGCCCGTGGCGGACACAGCGACGCCGCTCCGTCTCCGCTGCCACGGATCAACACCACCGCTCACCTTGTCCTGTGCCTCCACGTCGGCGCCGCGATCCAGCAGCAGCCCCACCGTCGACTCGTGGCCGTTCTGTGCAGCCAGCATGACCGCCGTCCAGCCGTCCTGCGATCGCATCACCCAGCAAACGACCACGCACACCCACGCCAGTCGCAGTCACGGCCGCCTCACCACCGCATGCCCTCGACACACACACACCGCCCCGTGCGACACCCACGCCCCGGCCATCCAGCACAATGCCCAACACACACACCACACACCACACGCCTGCGCCCACCCCCCCGGACCTCGTCACGGCCGCCAGCCATGCGCCCGTAGCAGCACCCCGCACACCGCCATCGGCCACGGCTGCGACCCTCGCCCCCACCAGACGGCCAACATCACACACCTCACACCGTGCCACGCCCTCCGGGCCACGTGCCCGGCCCCGGCCCGCCACCCGCCGCCCGCCACCTCGCCGGGCCGACACACCACCAGACCCCACGACACCCCGTGCCGCCGCCATGCCCCCTCCGCGACCGCCACCCCACACCCGATGCGGACACGCCGCCTCGCACACTGCGCGCAAGCCGCAGCGCCCCACCAACGCCGCCGGCCGACACCTGCCCGCACCCGTCCACCGCCAACCACACGCGCACACACACCCCGCGCGTGGCGGACGCCGCGACGCCGCTCCGCCTCCGTGGACACGGATCAACACCACCGCTCACCTTGTCCCGTGCCTCCACGTCGGCGCCGCGATCCAGCAGCAGCCCCACCGTCGACTCGTGGCCGTTCTGTGCAGCCAGCATGACCGCCGTCCAGCCGTCCTGCGATCGCATCACCCAGCAACGACCACGCAAGGCCACGCCAGTCGCCATCACGGCCGCCTCACCACCGCATGCCCTCCACCCACACACCGCCCCCGTGCGATACCCACGCCCGGCCATCCAGCACAATGCCCAACACACACACCACACACCACACGCCTGCGCCCACCCCCCCGGACCTCGTCACGGCCGCCAGCCATGCACCCGCAGCAGCACCCCGCACACCGCCATCGGCCACGGCTGCGACCCTCGCCCCCACCAGACGGCCAACATCACACACCGCACACCGTGCCACGCCCTCCGGGCCACGTGCCCGGCCCCGGCCCGCCACCCGCCACCCGCCACCGCCACCGCCCCGGGCCGACACACCACCAGACCCCACGACACCCCGTGCCGCCGCCATGACCCCCTCCGCGACCGCCACCCCACACCCGATGCGGACACGCCGCCTCGCACACTGCGCGCAAGCCGCAGCGCCCCACCAACGCCGCCGGCCGACACCTGCCCGCAACCGTCCACCGGCAACCACACGCGCATACCCCGCCCGCGGCGGACACCGCGACGCCGCTCCGTCTCCGCTGCCACGGATCAACACCACCGCTCACCTTATCCTGTGCCTCCACGTCGGCGCCGCGATCCAGCAGCAGCCCCACCGTCGACTCGTGGCCGTTCTGTGCAGCCAGCATGACCGCCGTCCAGCCGTCCTGCAGTCGCATCACCCAGCAACGACCACGCACCGCCACGCCAGTCGCCATCACGGCCGCCTCACCACCGCATGCCCTCCACCCACACACCGCCCCGTGCGACACCCACGCCCCGGCCATCCAGCACAATGCCCAACACACACACCACACACCACACGCCTGCGCCCACCCCCCCGGACCTCGTCACGGCCGCCAGCCATGCGCCCGTAGCAGCACCCCGCACACCGCCATCGGCCACGGCTGCGACCCTCGCCCCCACCAGACGGCCAACATCACACACCGCACACCGTGCCACGCCCTCCGGGCCACGTGCCCGGCCCCGGCCCGCCACCCGCCACCGCCACCGCCCCGGGCCGACACACCACCAGACCCCACGACACCCCGTGCCGCCGCCACGACCCCTGCGCGACCGCCACCCCACACCCGATGCGGACACGCCGCCTCGCACACTGCGTGCAAGCCGCAGCGCCCCAGCAACGCCGCCGGCCGACACCCGCCCGCACCCGTCCACCGCCAACCACACGAGCACACCCACCCCACGGCGGACGCCGCGACGCCGCTCCGTCTCCGCTGCCACGGATCAACACCACCGCTCACCTTGTCCGTGCCTCCACGTCCGCGCCGCGATCCAGCAGCAGCCCCGCCGTCGACTCGTGGCCATGCCGTGCAGCCACCATGACCGCCGTCCAGCCCTCCTGCAATCGCATCACCCAGCGACGACAACGCACCGCCACCCCAGTCGCCATCATGGCCGCCTCACCACCGCATGCCCTCCACCCACACACCGCCCCGTGCGACACCCACGCCCCGGCCACCCAGCACAGTGCCCAACGCACACACACCACACGCCTGCGCCGACCCACCCCGGACCTCGTCACGGCCGCCAGCCATGCACCCGCAGCAGCACCCCGCACACCGCCATCGGCCACGGCTGCGACCCTCGCCCCCACCAGACGGCCAACATCACACACCGCACACCGTGCCACGCCCTCCGGGCCACGTGCCCGGCCCCGGCCCGCCACCCGCCACCGCCACCGACCCTGACCCTGACTCTGACCGATACACCACCAGACCCCACGACACCCCGTGCCGCCGCCACGACCCCTCCGCGACCGACACCCCACACCCGATGCGGACACGCCGCCTCGCACACTGCGCGCAAGCTGCAGCGCCCCAGCAACGCTGCCGGCCGACACCCGCCCGCACCCGTCCACCGCCAACCACACGAGCACACCCACCCCACGGCGGACGCCGCGACGCCGCGCTGCCTCCGCGGACACGGATCAACACCACCGCTCACCGTGTCCCGTGCCTCCACGTCGGCGCCGCGATCCAGCAGCAGCCCCACCGTCGACTCGTGGCCGTGCCGTGCTGCCAGCATGACCGCTGTCAAAGCATCCTGCAGTCGCATCACCCAGCAACGACCACGCACCGCCACGCCAGTCGCCATCACGGCCGCCTCACCACCGCATGCCCTCCACCCACACACCGCCCCGTGCGATACCCACGCCCCGGCCATCCAGCACAATGCCCAACACACACACCACACACCACACGCCTGCGCCCACCCCCCCGGACCTCGTCACGGCCGCCAGCCATGCACCCGCAGCAGCACCCCGCACACCGCCATCGGCCACGGCTGCGACCCTCGCCCCCACCAGACGGCCAACATCACACACCGCACACCGTGCCACGCCCTCCGGGCCACGTGCCCGGCCCCGGCCCGCCACCCGCCACCGCCACCGCCCCGGGCCGACACACCACCAGACCCCACGACACCCCGTGCCGCCGCCACGACCCCTCCGCGACCGACACCCCACACCCGATGCGGACACGCCGCCTCGCACACTGCGCGCAAGCTGCAGCGCCCCAGCAACGCTGCCGGCCGACACCCGCCCGCACCCGTCCACCGCCAACCACACGAGCACACCCACCCCACGGCGGACGCCGCGACGCCGCTCCGTCTCCGCTGCCACGGATCAACACCACCGCTCACCTTGCTCCGTGCCTCCACGTCGGCGCCGCGATCCAGCAGCAGCCCCACCGTCGACTCGTGGCCGTTCTGTGCAGCCAGCATGACCGCCGTCCAGCCGTCCTGCAGTCGCATCACCCAGCAAACGACCACGCACACCCACGCCAGTCGCAGTCACGGCCGCCTCACCACCGCATGCCCTCGACACACACACCGCCCCGTGCGACACCCTAGCCCCGGCCATCCAGCACAATGCCCAACACAGACACACCACACGCCTGCGCCCACCCGCCCCGGACCTCCTCACGGCCGCCGGCCATGCACCCGCAGCAGCACCCCACACACCACCATCGGCCACGGCTGCGACCCTCGCCCCCACCAGACGGCCAACATCACACACCTCACACCGTGCCACGCCCTCCGGGCCACGTGCCCGGCCCCGGCCCGCCACCCGCCACCGCCACCGCCCCGGGCCGACACACCACCAGACCCCACGACACCCCGTGCCGCCGCCACGACCCCTCCGCGACCGACACCCCACACCCGATGCGGACACGCCGCCTCGCACACTGCGCGCAAGCTGCAGCGCCCCAGCAACGCCGCCGGCCGACACCCGCCCGCACCCGGCCACTGCCAACCACACGAGCACACCCACCCCACGGCGGACGCCGCGACGCCGCGCTGCCTCCGCGGACACGGATCAACACCACCGCTCACTTTGTTTCGTGCCTCCACGTCGGCGCCGCGATCCAGCAGCAGCCCCACCGTCGACTCGTGGCCATTAAACGCAGCCAGCATGACCGCCGTCCAGTCGTCCTGCAATCGCATCACCCAGCAACGACCACGCACCGCCACGCCAGTCGCCATCACGGCCGCCTCACCACCGCATGCCCTCCACCCACACACCGCCCCGTGCGATACCCACGCCCCGGCCATCCAGCACAATGCCCAACACACACACCACACACCACACGCCTGCGCCCACCCCCCCGGACCTCGTCACGGCCGTCGGCCATGCACCCGCAGCAGCACCCCGCACACCGCCATCGGCCACGGCTGCGACCCTCGCCCCCACCAGACGGCCAACATCACACACCGCACACCGTGCCACGCCCTCCGGGCCACGTGCCCGGCCCCGGCCCGCCACCCGCCACCGCCACCGCCCCGGGCCGACACACCACCAGACCCCACGACACCCCGTGCCGCCGCCACGCCCCCTCCGCGACCGACACCCCACACCCGATGCGGACACGCCGCCTCGCACACTGCGCGCAAGCTGCAGCGCCCCAGCAACGCCGCCGGCCGACACCCGCCCGCACCCGTCCACCGCCAACCACACGAGCACACCCACCCCACGGCGGACGCCGCGACGCCGCGCTGCCTCCGCGGACACTGATCAACACCACCGCTCACCTTGCTGCTGTCTTATTTCTGGTTGGCAGAGTGGAGGCGAGAATCGCCGATGCTGACCTAGTGGCTAAAGATTCGGCTCGGCGGGGACCGCCAGGGTCGCCCGAGGGACGGGAGGGTGGGTCAAACGAGTTCACGCACACACCACACGGGGCGCGCGCGCGAGACGGTACGGGGGGTCGCCCGGGAAGCCCACGTGGGCTAGACCACCGGGTGCGCTCGCTTCTCGGAGGGCGCAAAACGATTGACGATCGGCGAGGTGCAGCTCTGCCGTAGAAAGCAGAGCCACATGCGCTCGCAAGGTTTAGCGGTAGCGTTTCGATGCCAACCAAGTTGTACAGCAGCCCTAGATTTCGATCATTTCCATGCTGTCTTATTTCTGGTTGGCAGAGTGGAGGCGAGAATCGCCGATGCTGACCTAGTGGCTAAAGATTCGGCTCGGCGGGGACCGCCAGGGTCGCCCTCCGAGCCATCCCATTCCATAGATCAGGGCATCGCAGAGCGATCCAGTCGGGTGAACTCCGGGACGACGGTGTTCACTCGGATGTAGGTGTCAAGAGATTTCGGGTCGTGCCAGCGGCCAAGGGCCGCGACGCGCTCCCGGCTGACGTGGGCTTGGTTCACAAGCCAGCTAGCAGCCGAGATTCGGAAGCTGTGCGGGGTAATGCGGCACATGCGCAGGTGAGGGTTAGCCGCCTGGAGGGCGGCCACCAGATCGGAAGGAACGACGTGCGTGCCGTCTCGCTTTCGCCAGAGGGGCTCGGAGGGGGACCGGCGCTCGGCCATGAGCCTCTCGATGGCGGCTGCGGCTCCCACGGCTGTGGGATTGTACTGTGGGGAAGAGGGGTCGGTATCGAAGAGGAGGCGCTCCCACGACTTGGACATCTTCTCGAAGACTTGGAGTTCCACGACGAGAAAGGGCCTGCGCTTGAGGACTCTGGCCTGCGCTCGGGGCGTCGGGTCGCTGCGAGAGCCCGGGGACTGGCGGGTAAGCAGGGACCCGGCCCGGGACACAGCGTCCCAGCACGCAGCTGTGGCTGCGGCCACCGCGGGGTCCACGGTGGCGAGGCTGATGGCGCGGACAACGTCTCCTCGGGAGAACACGCCTCTTTTGTCGATGGTGGGGCGTCCCCACCTCTGGATGCGCTTAGTTACGAGGGAGCCCACCAGGCGCGAGGTCGCCGCGTCTGGCTCCATCAACATGAGGCGGGCCAGGCGGATGACGTTGTGGTAGTAGGAAGCCACGGTGGCGGTCGCGAACCGCTGGGGCCGGGCCGCTCCGATGTACAGGAATGCTGTCGAGATTGTGGCCGCTGCCGTTTTCCCGAAGGGGAGAGTGAGCCCTGTCCGCTCCGCGGCGTCAGCATACACGCGGAAGGCCGGGGTGACTTGGATCGAGTCTCCGGACCATAAAGCCAATAGGGGAGAGACGGCCCACGCGTCGTCGGCGGTTGGGACGACGAACCCGGCCGCAGACACCCGGCCTCCAGCCAGCCGACAGGATCCACCACTCCCAAGTCGACCAACCTCGGAGAGGAGGGCACGGGCAATTCGTGGTGCAGCCTCGAGAAACTCGACAACCGCGCCCACAGTCGGGGCAACGCCCCATCGGGCCATGGCGCACCGTCGCCATTCGGCGAGACGCGACTGAGAAAGTCCGCCACCGTGTTGAGAGAACCCTGAATGTGGTCAGCATGCACAACAAGCCGGGAGCGGAGGAGAGTGAGGGCAAGCGGGACTGCGATGTCGTCAGAGTGCGCGGATCGCGCCGACGGCGACATGCGATTGAATCCCCCCACCACCGTCGTGGAGTCGGACAATAGCCGTGCGTTGCCGCCGGGCGCCACGGACGAGGCCACCACCACCGCCATGGCGGCGCAGGCGAACTCGGATCGGACGGACTGGGGTATGTCCGACCTCCAGGTGCCTTTGAACAGCGTGACGTCGACACACCGGCGGGTGAGACCGTTCACTTTCGCGTTGACGGTTCGGCGCAAGTCGAACAGGACGAACCCGAAACCCGTGGACGACGCGTCCGTGACCACCACCAGCGACGGGAACTGGTCCGGAGGGCGCGATAAGCGGAGGGCGTATTCTGCGCGCACTGGGCGCGATATCCCCGGAACGACGCGTAGGAGGTAGCGAGCCGCGGTGGTCGCGCGAGATCCGAGTGGCGCCGTCCGGTCCGGAGCATCCGCCAACGCCAGCCGTATGTCGCGGAGGAGTGGGCGAATTGGCTTGCAGATGACCGAAAACCACGTCAAGCGTCCCACCACCTTCGCTAGCAGCTCACGATCCGCTGCGTCACGCGTGAGAGCCGTCAGCACTGCCGCCGCTTCTGACACCGCAGCGTCTTTCATGGCCAGCCTTGCCGGGCCGTGCGGGCCGGCAGCGAACAGCCGTGTCCCAACCCATTCAATCGAGCTCGAAGGGAGCGCAGTCTTTTCAGACTGAGGCGGAATGCCCAGCTGCGACATCGCGTCTCTGACTCGGTCGACTTCACCCGCTGCCTTGTCAGGGCCCGACCGGATGGCGAGGAGCAAGTCGTCGCAAAAGGCCAAGATCTTGGTGTCCGCTGTCGAAAGCGCTTGGGCCACTGCGTCGGTTACCGAATTCATGAAACTGCTGGAACTGGACGCTCCCATAGTGGATGCCGTGGTAACGTACGTGGTACCATCGAGGCGAACTGTGAACAGCACGCTCGAGGCCGCCGAAAGGCGGATGCGCTTGAAACCGACCGACACGTCCAGGGACGCCAGGAGGGACGGCGGTTCCGGACCCAGCAATGCGCTTGCCACCTCGCCGAGCGACGGCGTGCGGGGGTACGGCAGCGATGTCCCGGAAACCGACGCGTTCACTCCCACGGGGCGCAGTCCCGTGCCATCGAAGTAGCGATGGCGAGTTTCGGAGTTATCGGCCACTAAGCGCCACCTCCTGGTGCCGTCGGGAGCTGGGCTCTTGGGAACCACGTTCAGCGGAGCAGGACGACGAGCCTTGATCGCATCAGAATCACTGAGCGGCTCCAGCCAACCGTTCGCCACCTCCGTAGCGACCAGACTCCGGAGCGCGGTCGCTTCCTCAGGAGAGGTAGGGTAGTTCCTTGGGACGCCCTGGGGATGGAGCGGCTCGATCACGCGGGCATCCGAGCCCAGAAGAGCCGTAGCGAAGACAAATCGCCATTGGTCACACTTTCCACGAAGTAGCTGCAAGACCGCGACAGGGTCCAGAGCCGCGACCCCTGGTCGAGGAGGGGGCAAGATGGGCGTTGACCCGAGCGAGAGCTCCGCCCAGCCGCCAGCCTCGAAAGCCCGAGGATCGTCGAGGGCCCGGCGTCGAGCCGCTGCGTGAGCGATAGCCAAAGCGGCGGAGAGTCGAAGCGAGGACAAGATGCTACGAAGCTTTGACGGCGGGTCAGACTCCGCATCAAATCCCAATGCAGAAAGAATGGCGTGAGCCCGAACCCACAAGAAAGGGTGTTCGCTCGGTCGCGCCGCCCACGTCCGGCCCGATGTCGAAGTCCGGACTCGAGCCGCGGGGGGGACGCTCACCGAGCGATGTAACGAATGCAAATATATGAATGCCAACCGCAGAGAATCGCTCGGAGGTTCCATCCAAGCGGGGGCCGGTGGTGGTGGGGGAGAAGGTAGGCACTGTGGGACGCCGTCGGGGAGGCGAAAACGCAAGCTCCGACTACGGCGTCCGCGATGCGTCGACCTCCTCCCCTTCACGCTTTTAAACTGAAAGGACGAGAAGGACGGAAGCCACACTGAGAGACCATCGACGCGATTGTGGACCTCAGGTCGGTCGATCCCACGGCATGTGGTAGAAGCCGGCACAGCTCCGCGTTGATTTCCGGCCACCGCGAAGGCATGCTGGCCCACGGCCCTTTGTCCAGCGGAAGGCTCAGAACGCTGGTCCATCTGAACTCCGGAAGACCGAGAGCCGATCGGATGGAATTCGCCAACGCCGCCGGTGTGACGTGGAAGTGCGTGCGAAAGCGAGCGGTGAGCGACGCAGACGCGACAGGTCCAGCTGCCGAAGCCGCGGACTGATACCGAGTCGGGGCGGCCACGATGGTCTGACGGCGAGGGAGCACGGCGCAAAGGATGCGAACGCTGGTCATGGTGTCTGGGTCGTACACCGGACACAGCTGCTGGACGATGTGAATCCTCTCGCGGTCGAGGAAGGCGCGAATGTCCGGGTCCAGCGCAACTCCCGCCGCCGCCCCCAAGGCCGCGCAGGCCGCGGCGACGAGACCCGGGAGGACCGGCTTTGCCGCGCACACAGCGTTGAAGAACCACGTCGAGCTAGCCTCTCCCGCATGTGCGAGGGCGTCAAACACCCACATCAACTCCGCGCGGGCCAGGACGCTGCTGACTTCAGTCAACACGGTTCGATCAAGGCCCAGCCTAACCGAAGGTCCCGCCCGGAAACGTTGGTGAGACACGAACGAGAGCACCTTCGTGAGGGTGGGGAAAGGGTCAAAGGGAATCAGGGGACGGGGACCGCCAGAGCGGGCTGCCTCGGCAAACCGCAAAAACGCCGTCACCGCGGCGTTGCCGTCGACGCCCTCGATAACGGAGAACTCGCCCGCGTCCTCCCGCGATTCGAACGAAGTGAGAAGCCAGGTTGTTGCTTCGGGCATGGCCGCCGCTGGAGACCGCTGGACGTCCCTGGGCGTCGGAAGCGCCAAAGCGCCCGGACCGATTGCGCACCTGGCGATGCGCTGGCACAAGAGGCGCATCGCGTTGTCACTCGTGCCCACGATTGACGTAAGCACACTCGGGGCTGACTGGTGGAGCATCTTCTGGGCCTGGAGGGTGACGGTAGTGGGTGGGGGGCCAGACTCGTCGTACTCTGACTCACTGACAGACAGCTGATCGTCGATCGGTGTCGGCAACGGGAACACGGTGCGAGCGCCGCCCCGAGGGAGCGGCCCCGGCGCCGTCTCCGGCACCCCGAGGGCTGCGGGCAATGCTGCCCCTGTGTCGGGAGGGGCGGGCGCGTCTGGGGGCGGCGAGGTGCCTTCGAGGGCGAGACTTACGAGCTCGGTCAGTCGTTTGCGCGCCTCAGCTGACGGCGGCGAAGCGTTGAGCTCATCGACCAGCTGATTCAGTGCTGTCGTGACGAACGTGTACCTGCTGGGCACCCGGAGCGCGCGCGCGGCAGCATGGAAAAGGGGCTGGCCGAACGGGCCGTCCTGGTTGTCGAACGAGAACGCGGCGCAGACGAACGAGGCGATTTTGCGAACCGACTCAACCTCCGTTTGTTCGGCGGGAAGACACCGAGCCGCTCCGCGGAACGCCGACAAGACAAGGCCATCGGGCCCCGCCAGCTCGTTCGCAAAGTCGAGCCAGCTGGTGTCGGACGAGCCGGCCGCCAGGTCTGCCAACCGGAAGTCCTGCGGCTCGACCAGGTCGGGCGGGGACGCCGGAGCCACGGCAGCTGACTCGGCAGCTGCCGCGGCCGCCGCGGCGGCCGCCGAACGACGCGTGGAAGAGGCCATCACACGAGTTCAAACGAGTTCACGCACACACCACACGGGGCGCGCGCGCGAGACGGTACGGGGGGTCGCCCGGGAAGCCCACGTGGGCTAGACCACCGGGTGCGCTCGCTTCTCGGAGGGCGCAAAACGATTGACGATCGGCGAGGTGCAGCTCTGCCGTAGAAAGCAGAGCCACATGCGCTCGCAAGGTTTAGCGGTAGCGTTTCGATGCCAACCAAGTTGTACAGCAGCCCTAGATTTCGATCATTTCCAAAAGGAAGGTGGCGGACACGGCCCTTCGGCGACCGGCCGAGGGAGCGTGCGCGCTGGGCCTTCCGCTGGCTGTCGAGGCTGAACGAGGTCATCGCCAAGGGACTGGCGACCCAGCTGATCGGGCAGACGCAGTACCTGCGACAGCAGGTGGAGCGTATGCGGTGAGCAGGGGCGGCTGATTGGCGACTCGTGGCAGTGTGATGGGAGTGATCTGGGCTTGGGACTTGGGATTGTGGGTTTGGCGCGGTTTGTGACTCATCGGTGATGGAGTTGCTGGATTGGTGATTGGTGAGTCTGTGAATCGAGTGTGTGGCATGGTTACGCGAGTTTTCGACCCCCCCCAACGATGTTCATCAAGGAGGCCGACCTTCATGCCGCCAGGGTGACGAAGCGCTACCAGCTGGCGCATGTGTGGAGGTCGGACATCGCGGGGGCTGTCGAGGGCCTGGAAGAGCTGCGCGCCGAGATCGAGGAGCTGGCGCTGGAGGCGATGATGGAGCTCAGATCTGACGACGAGTCGTCGGATGACATGGAGGCAGCGGCAAACCTGGTGGAGGAGTTCATCAGGGCATGCAAGGGAGCCCGCTGCCTGGCCGCAGCGACAGGGTTCGAGGGCTTCTTGCCCGACACCCTGGGTAAGCTGCCGGGAGAGCTGAAGGCCAAGCTCCGCAAGTACCTGTACGGCGACGGGGTGACAGCGCGGGCGAACGAGCAGACCGAGGCGCCCTGGCAGCGCAAGATGGTGCTGCATCACGACGACATGCTGCGCATCAAGCACGAGTGTGTCTTCCTGTGCCGTCTGGCCAAGGCGCGCAGGGCCTGCACAGCACGCTGCAGGGCCGAGGCGCTGGCCAAGGGCACGCCGGAGAAGCGTGTCGCCAACATCGACGACCCGGCCATGCTGCGCGTCATGAGCGACCTGGTCGCGTTTCCGAGAGGCGTGCGTGCCGGGAACGCACTACTGGCTCCGCAACACGATGATGGGACCCCGCGGGCTCACAGACGAGGAGTTCGCGGTGGTCACCCGCTACCGCATCGGAGCCTCCGAGGCCGACCACGTGGTGCCAGACGGCGTGTCGATCAACTGCGCGTGCGTGCAGCGGGACACCACCGCGAGAGGCACCGTCCACATCGGCGGGGTCTCCGGCGTGGCGCATCACCTAGCGCGCTGCCGCTGCGGCAAGGGCTCCACCATCCGGGCGCACAACGACGTCCGCGACGTCCTGCACGCGGCGGTGCGCTCGGCGGGACTGCAGTCGGTGGTGGAGCCCTCCAGCTGGCAGGACGGGCAGACGCGCTTCGGGTCCCAGCCGGGGTCCAGCGAGGCCGCGCGCAAGCGACCGGACCTGCGGGTGCACGTCGACTTCGAGACCACCTGTCTTGTCGACGTGCAGATCACCTCGGCGGTGAGCAAGTCCTACGTGACGCAGGGCCTGCAGAACATGGACGCCTTTCTCGAGCGCCGTGAGAATGACAAGATGAGGGAGTACAAGAAGAGCTCAGCTACAAAGGACAACTTGAGCTCCATTGTGCCCTTCGTCATCACGACCACGGGACGCATGGGACCGGCGGCCTTCGCCTTCCTCAAGAAGGTGGCGGACACGGCCTTCGGCGACCGGCCGAGGGAGCGTGCGCGCTGGGCCTTTCGCTGGCTGTCGAGGCTGAACGAGGTCATCGCCAAGGGACTGGCGACCCAGCTGATCGGGCAGACGCAGTACCTGCGACAGCAGGTGGAGCGTTTGCGGTGAGCAGGGGCGGCTGAGTGGCGACTCGAGGCAGTGTGATGGGAGTGATCTGGGACTTGAGACTTGGGATTGCGGGTTTGGCGCGGTTTGTGACTCATCGGTGATGGAGTTGCTGGATTGGTGATTGGTGAGTCTGTGAATCGAGTGTGTGGTATGGTTACGCGAGTTTTCGACCCCCCCCAACGATGTTCATTCACGCTTCCTGGCCGCAGCGACAGGGTTCGAGGGCTTCTTGCCCGACACCCTGGGTAAGCTGCCGGGCGAGCTGAAGGCCAAGCTCCGCAAGTGCCTGTACGGCGACGGGGTGACGGCGCGGGCGAACGAGCAGACCGAGGCGCCCTGGCAGCGCAAGATGGTGCTGCATCACGACGACATGCTGCGCATCAAGCACGAGTGCGTCTTCCTGCGCCGTCTGGCCAAGGCGCGCAGGGCCTGCACAGCGCGCTGCAGGGCCGAGGCGCTAGCCAAGGGCACGCCGGAGAAGCGTGTCGCCAACATCGACGACCCGGCCATGCTGCGCGTCATGAGCGACCTGGTCGCGTTCCGAGAGGCGTGCGTGCCGGGAACGCACTACTGGCTCCGCAACACGATGATGGGACCCCGCGGGCTCACGGACGAGGAGTTCGCGGTGGTCACCCGCTACCGCATCGGAGCCTCCGAGGCAGACCACGTGGTGCCAGATGGCGTGTCGATCAACTGCGCGTGCGTGCAGGGGGACACCACGGCGAGAGGCACTGTCCACATGGGCGGGGTCTCCGGTGTGGCACACCACCTGGCGCGCTGCCGCTGCGGCAAGGGCTCCACCATCCGGGCGCACAACGACGTTCGCGACGTCCTGCACGCGGCGGTGCGCTCGGCGGGACTACAGTCGGTGGTGGAGCCCTCCAGCTGGCAGGACGGGCAGACGCGCTTCGGGTCCCAGCCGGGGTCCAGCGAGGCCGCGCGCAAGCGACCGGACCTGCGGGTGCACGTCGACTTCGAGACCACCTGTCTCGTCGACGTGCAGATCACCTCGGCGGTGAGCAAGTCCTACGTGACGCAGGGCCTGCAGAACATGGACGCCTTTCTCGAGCGCCGTGAGAATGACAAGATGAGGGAGTACAAGAAGAGCTCAGCTACAAAGGACAACTTGAGCTCCATTGTGCCCTTCGTCATCACGACCACGGGACGCATGGGACCGGCGGCCTTCGCCTTCCTCAAGAAGGTGGCGGACACGGCCTTCGGCGACCGGCCGAGGGAGCGTGCGCGCTGGGCCTTCCGCTGGCTGTCGAGGCTGAACGAGGTCATCGCCAAGGGACTGGCGACCCAGCTGATCGGGCAGACGCAGTACCTGCGGCAGCAGGTGGAGCGTATGCGGTGAGCAGGGGCGGCTGATTGGCGACTCGAGGCAGTGTGATGGCAGGGAGCTGGGATTTGAGACTTGGGATTGTGGGTTTGGCGCGGTTTGTGATTCATCGGTGATGGAGTTGCTGGATTGGTGATTGGTGAGTCTGTGAATCGAGTGTGTGGCATGGTTACGCGAGTTCTTGACCCCCCCCAACGATGTTCATCACGCCTACAATTCCGTCTCCAGGCGCGCGATGATCGAGGAGGTGCGGCGGTTGGACGAGAAGCTCGTGCCGGCGGTGCTGGCGCTGTACGGCTCGTCCAGCCCGCTCCTCTTTGCCACGGACGAGGGCGAGGTCTTTGAGCTGAAGTCCAACAGGGGCGTGCGTCAAGGCGACCCGGCAGCGGGCGCACTGTTTGCGATCGCAGTGCACCCCCTGGTGGACGAGGTGAGGCGCGCCTTCCCAGATGTGCTCATCTTGCAGATGGCCGACGACACGACGCTGGTGGGCCCGAGGAGGAGCGCCTTCAAGGCAGCCCAGATGCTGGCCGAGCGGCTCAGCACGGTGGGGCTGCGGATGAACGCCGACAAGACCCAGGTGCTGTGCAAACGTGGACAGCGCGAGGAAACCAAAGCCAGAATTCAGCGGGTGATGAAGCGGAGTAGGGACGATCCCAGGGTCCCCACCCTCGGTGCTGGCGGGGTGCCCACCTCACCGAACGGAGCGTGGCGGTGCTGCAGTGTCCTGTGGGGGAGGACCTCTCACCGGAGGTGGCCCTAGAGCAGTCGATGAAGCGACTAGAGAAGGAGTTCGGGCCGGCGGCGGAACGCCTGCTCGCGGGCATCGAGGTC
>VLTN01000086.1:0-97567 GCA_008330645.1 Cafeteria roenbergensis
TGTAATCAACGACACGCGGAGCACAGCCGACAAGTTTGAAATTGATTCCCTCGAGCCTGCGGGAGGTGTTCCAGGTCGTGGTCGTCTCTGGCTACAGTTTGATGGCGTTTCTGGTGGTACGTCTATCGGTGCAGGTCTTGTGATTGATAACCGCCCTGAGGTGCCATCTCATTACATCCGGCCGGTGGATGACAATGTATGGAACTTGGGCGCGTCGGCAATTAAGTGGAAGGATATCTTTTCTGCCAACCCTGTGACTGTCATTTCCGACCGCAACCAGAAGAAGAATATCACAGCACTACCGGACAACCGAGGGCTGGATTTCATCAACGCTCTGACACCTGTCAAGTACCGCTTCAAGCAGGGAACGAGCAACCGTTTCCATTACGGTCTGATTTCACAGGACGTCGAAACTCTCATGTCAACGCTGGGAGACTCTGACGGAACGGGAAACGGTATGGTGGTGAAGAACACTACTATGGTTGATGACCCTGAATGGGGTTGCTCCGGACATGCCAGAGGGAGAACTGGAGAGCACATACACGCCCCCGACACCGCCCCAGGTGGAGAGGGAAGACTACGGACTTCGGTACGAGGAACTCATTGCTCCGCTAATTAAGGCTGTCCAACAGCTCTCTGCACGCGTGGATGCTCTCGAATAAACTTTTGACGCAAAAGTTTGTCAAAAC
This sequence comes from Cafeteria roenbergensis, assembly GCA_008330645.1. NCBI lineage: Eukaryota > Bigyra > Bicosoecida > Cafeteriaceae > Cafeteria > Cafeteria roenbergensis. The sequence continues at coordinate 690 of VLTN01000086.1, forward strand.
TGAATGCACCTGCGGTGCAAATCTATTATGAGGTCTACTGAGCTTTTGACGCAAAAGCTGAGTAAAACTGCACCTCTCTAAAGTTCTACTGAACTTTGCACCGCCAGGTGCAATCCATTTTGACAAACTTTTTTTAAAAGTTTTTCTAAAAAGTGTGTAGGATATGACGCTACGACTATCAAAGACGTTCAAGATTCAGGGACTCGGTAAAATGACCAAAAAGCAACGTGAAGATGCCATGAAACGTATCGAGGATGTTGCACAGGCTGATGCAGGCGTAATTGTTGACGGTGTAGCGGAGCGCGCAGGAAAAGGACAACAAACTGTCCCCGAAAGAGCGCGCCGTTGCCATCGCGTTCGTCAAGGACACTCTCAATGTCTCTGACAAGGTAGCCCGTGAAATCGTGCGTCAAATCTTCCCGAAGAACCGTATCTCCGGTGCTGGATTTTGGAGTGATGTGGGAAAATTGGTTCAAGGGAGCAGCCCACACTGTCCTAAAGGCTATTCCTGTGGTTGGCCCCGCGGCCAACGAACTTTGGCGTTCTGTAGAGACCAAGACTCCCTATAAGTGGAAATCAGTACTAACCGATACTGCCGTTGGAGCTTTGCCTGGTGGACCTCTTTGTTAAGGGTGCTGTAAACCTTGCCCTTGATAAGACAGGTGCGAAGAAGGCAATCACCCAAGGGCTTGGAGTCAATACACGAAGTAAGAAGAAGCAGGCAGTTGACAAGAACCAGCCCAAGATTGACCAGTACATTGAGCCGAAGCCGAAACCCCGCAAGAGAGCAACATGCGCATCCGCATCCGAGCGTGGGAAGATTGTTTCCGCTGTCATGAAGGAGAACCCGGGTATGAATCTCGGCCAAGCATCAAAGTACGTCAAGGAACACGGGCTCTGGAAACGCTTTTAAAAACGCTTTTAAAAAAAGCGTACCAAAATCTACATGTTGTTTAATTAACAACGTATAGAATCAATAATCAGAGACTTTTACGGATTAGCAGTGGAGGGAGGGGGCTCCGCCCGCCCCCCCAAGGGGGGCTGGCGCCCCCCTAAACCCCCCTCCTCAGAGTCAGTTGAATCATCACTCGAATCAGAATCCATCGACTTCCGCGCCGGGGGGTTTAGGGGGGCGCCAGCCCCCCTCGGGGGGGTTAGGGGGGGCGGAGCCACCCCATAGTACATTTTTCCAAGGTCACCCCTTCCCTCCTCATCTGTTAGCAGACTGTGAAGGTCATCATCAAGCGCACTGAACAACTTGCTAATTAGGTTGTTCAACTGGATAACAATTCGATTAGTGGCATGAGCAACTGGATAGCGTCCGTAGATTTCCCCGGACACAGACGAAAGGCTCTGACGAAGGGCAGACATCTTGGGTGCAGTACGTTTGTGGTCGCGGACTGTTCTGACGTAAACCATGTTATTACTCTATTAGTTCGAATTATATTAAATCACCAATCTCAAAACTGGACGAATGTACCGAATTCGTACTTTTCAATTGAGTCACTTAAACATAAAATGTGTGTGTATAGTAGAACAATGGCTTATCGCGGACACTGGTTGTATGAGGATCTTCGCAAGATTGACACCATCGCTGAGACCACGGCCAGCAAGTACTGGTACGCACTGCGTAATGGCGTCGTTGGTGACATCATTGACGACGACGCCATGCGCGAGACGGTAATGAAGGACACCCAGCCGACAAGGGTGCAAAGGATGCTTAAGACGCTACTGAAAGAGAGGCCTGACCTGCGGACACCGGCATTGACGGAACTCATCAAAGAGTACATCCCAGACCCGGAGCCTGTGAAGCAACAACGAGGGGTTGTGCTTCCAACTCTGGACGAACTCGGTGCTAAGTTTGCTGAAGTATCGGCCAAACCAACAAAGCAGAACATGGCCATCTGGACGGTTCTGCGCCTTGCCCTGGACGGCTACCCGTTCCGGAATAGTGAGTTCGCAAGCATCGTCGTGGGCTCATGTCCGGACAGCGTGAACTTTCTTGACCTGGACACCGGCGTGCTCACGCTTCGCAAGCACAAAAACGACAAGCGTGGCGCCCGCGTCTACGAACTCCCCGAGTTCACGCGTGAATGGGTCGCAATGTCGATGCGCGTCTTCGGGCGCGTGCTACCAACTCTCGTTACGAACAAGAAGGGTGAACCGATGAAGCCGAACGCGTTGGGCAACTTTCTGAGCCGTCAGAACGTCAAGCTCGGCTCGCAGACCGTCCGCCCGGCCATTACCACCGCAACGCTCGCCTCAGGCGCAGGGCATGATGACAGGGAACGCCTAGCGCACCAGATGGGACATTCCCGGGGTGTCCAGATGGACAAGTATTTCAGGGGCACTCTACGCTTTTAAAACGCTTTTTAAAAAAAAGCGTACCAAAAACCCAGCGGCTCAATTCGTTTTTTTTGCGGGCTCGGCAGAGCTTGCAAAAAAACTTGGTTTGTCAGGACTCGAACCCGGGTTTTTGGCAACTTGAAACGCTTTTAGAAAAAAGCGTTCACTCCTAGTAGGAGAAAATGATGACTGCAGAGGAAACACTTGACGCTCAGCGTAAAAAGTCTCGAATTCGCCAGCAAAGGTTCAAGGAGCGCATAATCGCAGAGGGTGGTATTGACGCGTACCGTGCAAAGATTGCCGAGTACCGAAGGCGCTATCGCGCCAAAAAGAAGGCCGCCGCGGACACAATTAAATTGAGTAGTCTAAAGGCGTAAAGTTTATGTTTTCAAAGAGTACCGTGAGCGGAAGAAGGCATAAATTGAATTTAACCAATACTAATATTATTTATATTAGTATAGACTATGGAAACCCTGGACGAGATGCGTGCCAAGTTGGAAGCGTATGAGAAGGAAACCGAGAAGCGCCGAACCTACCACCGCGAGTACCAGCGCAAGCGCCGGGAGCGTCTCCAGAAGGCTGCATCGAAAGGTGATGAAGAAGCAGCGCGAATCATTGAAGAGAGAAAGGAAAAGAACCGTATGTACCAACGGGCATTTACCAAGCGTCGTTCGAAGAAGGAGGACTCAGAATAGATACTCGTCTTCAGCATCATTAAGTCGTTGCCACAACTCTGGAAGCGCATGACGAAGGTGTTTTACAATCGGCAGGCTATTACGAGATACGAACTCGTGGTACTCTGTCCAGTAATCGGTGCATGCTGGAAACCCTCCGTACCCATACGGCTCTGTAAGGGGCTTCACATTGTGCCAAACAAGCATCCACGCAATGTTCTCTGCGTCTGGATGGTCGCACCTTCCCGCAACCATCCCAAGATACTCCTCATCACCACGAGGATACGGAATGACCTGCTCCTTAAGCAGGAATTCCCGAATGCCGAAGAAGTTCATTTCATCTACAAGGTCTTCAAATGCCATTGTTTTCTCTTGTATGCTATTCATACAGGAAAAAATATAACTTAACATTTTACAACTTGTCCGGGAAGAAAACAAACCCATTTCAAAATCCGATCTGAAATTTGACCTCCCTAAGACAAAGTCTCTAAGAAGGCAATCATGGCCTTTACTTCTCTTGCAGACACTGTCTTACCCTCCATCAACTCCTGCAGTTGCGTAAGCGCCACGTACTCCTTCTTCCCCGTCGGCGCGTGGTCTCCGTTAATCCAGCAACCTGCTGGCCATGGCAAATCCTGAGGCATTGTATACTCATCCAACTCATAGTCTTCCATTTCGGCAAGAATGCTTTCTGCTTCAGGAGCAATGCCTCCAGCAATGGTAATGTACGGCACAGAAATGGAAGACACAACAGCAGACATAAACGGCAGTAGGTCATGCTTTTCGAAGAACCTCCACTGCTCCGTGCACTCCTTGGCTTCTTCATAAAGATGCTCATTGCCAAGAAACTGCGGGTGCATAGTCTCACGCTTTGCGTTCATAATTCTCTTCATGAAGCGTCCAGCGTAACGGTTTCTACTGCTGCGCTGTAGAGGTGAACACCCACGGAGGTTGACGACGAGGTAGTAAGCACCAATGTCAAGAGGATGTCCATCTTCATCCTCAAGCGTTGTTCGGTCATTCATTGTAAGAGGCACATACTTGTCTCCCCACTTTACAAAACGTGGAATGGTATCTACACACTCACCATCCTTTCCCGCTTCATAGCCATTGAATGTTGGGAGCCTAGCATAACGGAAATCACCATTAGAGCCACAATTAAAGAACTTCATTTTTGATTGTACCTATCACTGTCCGGGATATTATAATTCAATTTATATTAGTGGTCAAGTGGTCAACTCAAACCCAGTTTCAAATCCGATCTGAAATTTGAAATCCTGTACTTCTGAGACCTAGGTATCCATAATGAGTTGACCACTTGACCACTAAGATAAATTGAACTTATATCAGACTTCTTTACCTGTAAATAATACTACGAAGGATGGAAAAATGAAACACCTTTTCGTTGTTTGCTCTGTACAATGTATCTTTTCCCTAATATCAATTTATCTTAGTGGTCAAGTGGTCAACTCAAACCCAGTTTCAAATCCGATCTGAAATTTGAAATCCTATACTTCTGAGACCTAGGTATCCATAATGAGTTGACCACTTGACCACTAAGATAAATTGAACTTAGAGTAGAAAATGATACTGTGCATAATATAACTACATTACTGTGTGTGTTACATCCTTCTTTGATTTTAGTTCCATTGTGATATGGTTCATAAAGTATACTGGCTGCTTGGATTTTACATCCTTCAAATTTCTTACAAGCGCTACCCTGCCCATGTCTTGCACAATACGAGCATACTCCCGCTTTTTAATCAGTCTGTAAGCCCTTGCTAGAATATTGGCTTGATGTTGAGAGAAGTTGTACTCAGCCATATGCTTTTTCAAGTACTTCTTCTCAGGTGTTGTAGTTCCGTAGTCCCGCATCATCGTGTTTAGGAAGCAAGTTGATACTAGCGCATTGAAGTTGGTAAAGCCCCATGCAAGAAACTTTTCAACAGGGGGAACGCCTTCGCGAAGAGGAGAAGCCATATTAGTTATTGTGCCTTTTTAGAGGCTATGGAACTAATATCAATTTATCTTAGTGGTCAAGTGGTCAACTCATTATGGATACCTAGGTCTCAGAAGTACAGTATTTCAAATTTCAGATCGGATTTGAAACTGGGTTTGAGTTGACCACTTGACCACTAAGATAAATTGAACTTATATCAGACACAATACAATTTTACAAGTAGACACACTGCACTGATGAACAGGATGTGTGCATAGTTTTTCATTATGAATCATATTACGGAATAGAGAACAGTGATGATGTAAAAGACAGTTGGCAGCACTTACCATTATCTTGGACACAAGAACCCCCAGATTTCCCTGAACCCCTTGGGGTTGTTTATGCCTGGACAAGTTGTAAAACGTTATGTATTTTAATATCTGACTACAGTAGAAGTACAATGCCAGTTGTTATGAGAGCGAAAAATGGAGAGCGTATCGCCGTGCCAATGGCAATTATGAGGGATTGGGTATTCAAGGCTGTTGTTGACACAGATACGGAGCAGGTAAGTGAATATTTTCAGGACGAACGAGCAAAGGATGGTGCGCCAATTCGAGGTGTGACCTTTAAAGACCTGGGGATTGTAGAAAATCACACTATCCGGGATGTAACTGACGAAGACTTGGACAGTGAAGCGTTTCCGTACCACATTCTAACTCTGGGCTACATCACTACGAAGACGTTTAAAAAGAAGTATGGAGAGACCTTTTCACATCGTGAGGTTCTGGACGCCCTCCTTGAACTGGAAAATGAGGATCGTGTGAAGTCACGCGACGTCGAACACATTTACTTTGGTGGTCTGTTTTGCCGCTGGCACAAGGGTGTGTATGCTCCGTCATGGGGCGGAGCATCAAGTTGGCATCGTACTATTTGTGAGTTGCCGCGTGGTGAGACTATGGGTGGCAACACCTGCGTAGTCTAAAACGTGGACAAGATGATAAGAGCCCTGTCTCGGATTATACATTTTACTATAGAGAAAAAGGATTAACCGAGACAACTCCACTAACATCTTGGACGCGTTGTAAAACGTTATGTATTTTAATATATGAGTATAGTAGAAAAGTACAATGTCACTCGTCGATTCAACCAAAGATGGAGAGCGTATCGAGATGCCACGGAAAATCTTGGAAAATTGGAGATTCATGGCTCGTGTTGACACAGAGTGTGGAAAGACAATTTACACTAGAGTAAAACGAGAAAAGGATGATTCGCCAATTCGAGGCGTGACCTTTGGAACAATCCGAGTTACAGACACCCCCGAATTCCGGGAAGCAACTGACGAAGAACTGGACAGTGTAGCGTACCCGTACCACATCCTAACTTTGGGCAAAAGGATTAAGCCCATTTACCATTATAGGGCGATATGCGTCATCCTTGAACTGTGCGAGAAGGCTTGTGTAAAGCCTTTTGACATTAACGACGTTGATAAGAAGACGTTTAAAAAGGAGCCTGGGGAGACCTTTTCACATCGTGAGGTTCTGGACGCCCTCCTTGAAGTGGACAATGAGGCTCGTGTGAAGTCACGCGACGTTGACAACATTTACTTTTGTGGTTTGAATTACGACAGTCGCTACAGAATGTATGTTCCAGAATGGATCAGTGCAACATGTGTGTATAATAATACTCGTAAGTGGTGTGGTGAATAGATATGAAACGAGACTATGAAGGCAACACCGTAGTCTGAAATGGTGTACAAGATGATAAGAGCCCCTGCCCGGCAATCCAGTTTTACTATAGAGAAAAATGGATTGCCGGGCACCACCCACTAATTCTCAAAATGCTCCCACAGAGTAATAATACCCGAAATTGCACTGAACCCATGGGGGGTACCCCATGGCTTTCAACCAATTATTGCAAAAATCGCTGTACAGCATGGGGGATAATTACCCGTTGACTTTTTTGGCAACATTGGATAATTTTTAGCAGGCAATGCTTGCTGAGAATTTCCCAGGTACTTATCGACGTCGATAAGTACTATACATACATTTTGTTTACCCGCTGACTTTTTTGGCAACATTGGATAATTTTTATCCCGTAATGCTTGCTGAGAATTTCCCAGGTACTTATAGGTACTTATCGACGTCGATAAGTACTATACACATATTTTGGCAAATATATTTCACTGTTTTCAATATATTCAGCGAATAATTACTGTTATAGTTTAATATATTTTCTGGGTATGATGATATTTCAGCGCGGCCAAAAATGTGTGTATAGTACTATACACACATTTTTGGCCGCGCTGAAATATCATCATACCCAGAAAATATATTAAACTATAACAGCTTGTGGAGGCTGGGGCGGATGTGAACAAGGCCACGACGGACGACGGTGCGACGCCTCTTTTCATTGCTTGCGCGAACGCTCACGCGTCAGTGGCGCGTCTGCTCGTGGAGGCTGGGGCGGATGTGAACAAGGCAACGACGGACGACGGCGTGACGCCGCTCGTGGCTGCATGCCGCTGGCCAGACTCCCGACTCGTGCGCTACCTACTTGCCGCCGGCGCTGACCCGTGCACCTCAGACAGGCACGGCAGGTCACCTCTTGACGTGGCGGCGTTCCAGAGTTGCAGCGCCGCGACAGTTCGGCTGCTGCGGGAAGCTGGCGCGCCCGCGCCGTCGTTTGGCGTCTCCGCCTCGGCAAGCCTCGCGATGCTGCAGCGCTCTGGCCACACAGACGTCATCGAGGCGCTTATGACGCCAACAAAATGGGAGCGGCGGTCCGGGCTCCTGGCCTGGCGGACGAGCATTCAAAGCCGCATGCGCGACGTTGCATGTGCTTCCGCTGCGGCTCATGAGAGCGCGTCGTCCGGCGAATCCGCCATGGTTTGACTGCTCGGGGACTGGAAAGGCACTGACGGGGCGAAACCACGATGTCGAGATCAAGGCGTGGGTGCCCAGTGGCCATTCAATCAATGGGTTGGCGCGGAGGCAGGCTGGGAGGTGGCTTGCGAGGTTTCAGTGCCCCTGTGGGTGCAGTCTCCGGGCAAGGCACCGCTACTCCCAGCCCGCTGGCGCCGGACACCAAGCAGGTGCCCATTTGGCCACTGCTGGATGCGTGATCACCATCCCTTACGATCACACGCATCAGCTCGAATCGGAGGCGTTGCCGGACAGTTCGGTGACCGGTTGGGTTCATATTTGTCCGCAGACGTAGATCCTACTCCGGCAGAGCAGACGAGCCATCTGGCATCGTCCCGACACTCTCTTGCGCCGCGCGGCTTCCCCACAGCGTGCTGGGGCTGCCCCCGGCGTGACCCAGAGGGTCCCGAGCTCAAGTCTACCCGCCTGCGTCGGCGGCCAAGACAAGCAGCTCTCAGGCAAGGCGCGCGCAGCGTGCGCTTCGCTTTGCCTTCCGTGCCGCGCGAACGCTCGCACAGCACTCCAGGGCCCGTCGCGGTCGGCTTTGAGGTTTGTGTGACTCGCTCTGTTTTCGCTTCAGGTCTGATTGGCACAAGGGCATCTCCACAGAGCTCTGCCACCTGATAGAGCATCGGCTCTGCGGGGCCTGGCAGAGCGCTGCTTCGCATTCCCCCGTGTCCTTGAAGCAGTCGATGGCACATCACCGGTGCTGTTGTTGTGTGCTTGCGCGCTGCGTGGATGAATGAGCATCGTTGGGAGGGGCCGACAACTCGCGTCACCATAACACACACTGGATTCATAGACTCATCAAAGCCAATCCAGCAGCTCCATCACCGAAGAATCACAAACCTGCGTGGAAGAGGCGAAGAGGCGGTGGGAATGATGTGACCGGTCTTGAAAAACTTTGCCTCGCTGTTTGGTGGTGCCAGAAGCGCATACGGAGATGTGTCATGCCGTGCGCAGCACACACTAGCGCCATGTCGTGCCAGTCCTTCAAAAGGTTGGCCTCGACCATTCTGCGCCCGACATCGTTGCGTGCTCGGCGTTGGACCGCCCCCTGCCGGGGCCCTCAGGTCGGCAGCTCACAGCGGAGTGGCGCACTGTCCGGAACGCCGCCAAAAGGATCAGGCAGCCCCTCAAGGCTGGTGACCATTGAGCCGGCACTGGTTCTGCCGGTCCTTTCATGCCCGATGCAGCCTCCGACTTGCCCTGATGTGTGTGATTGACTGGAATTGTAGTTCGGCATCAAGCAGCGACCAAGTGGGTTCCTGTGGGCTGTCCGGCGCCAGTAAGCTGGGAGTGGCGGTGTCTTGCTCGGAGACTGCACCTACAATGGCACTGAAACTTCGCAAGCCACCTCCCAGCCTGCCGCGGGATGGGCGGCCGGATCACGAATGTGGCTTTGCGCTCACACAATCTCAAAGCCGATTGCAACGGGCCCTGGAGTGCTGTGCGAGCGTTCGCGCGGCACGGAAGGCAAAGCGAAGCGCACGCTGCGCGCGCCTTGCCGGTGAGCAGCTTGTCTTGGCCGCCGACGCAGGCGGGAAGACTAGAGCTCGGGACCCTCTGGGTCACGCCGGGGGGAGCCCCAGCACGCTGCGGAGCAGCCGCGCAGCCCAAGAGAGAGTCCAGACGATGCTCGCTGCCACGTGTCGGGGTAGAATCTACGTCTGCGGACAAATATGAACCCAACCAGTTACCGAACTGAACAGCGACCATCTCAAATGACGAACTTTCCATTGCTTCACAGCTCGGAACACGAAGGTCCAGCGCGAGCGCGCCCCCACCGCTCCTCGGCCCTTGGGAGCGACATCGCATGGCAGATCCAGCAGGTGAGGTTTGCAGCCGTGCCCAGGGAGCGTTGGCCAGGGAGGCGGCAAACTGCCTTGTCGTTTGGGCTTTGGGAGCAGTCACCGTCTGCGTTTGTCGGCGGGGCTCGCGCATGCCCGCGCTGTGTCCCGGGCCTGCCGCGGCTCGATGGCGTTGAGTTGCTCGTGGCAGGGATAAGGGTGGCAAGCAAGCTCGGCGGCCAGGCGTGGGTGTGCTTGCGCAGGACTCGGCCGCGACATGCTCGAGGCCGCGCGGCGCGGCGATGCTGTGCGGATCGGCGCGCTAGTTGCCGAGGGGCAAGGCCTTGAGGACATTTGTGACGAGCTGGGACGGACGCCGCTCTTCATGGCATCCGAGAACGGCCACGACGCGGTGGCGCGGCTGCTTGTGGAGGCTGGGGCGGATTTGAACAAGGCCACGACGGACAACGACGTGACGCCTCTGCTCATCGCATGCCGGAACGGCCATGACGCAGTGGCGCGGCTGCTTGTGAAGGCTGGGGCGGACGTGAACAAGGCCGCGACGGACATCGGCGTGACGCCTGTTTACATTGCAAGCCAGAACGGCCACGATGCGGTGGCGCGGCTGCTTGTGGAGGCTGGGGCGGACGTGAACAAGGCCACGACGGACATCGGCGTGACGCCTCTCTACATTGCATGCCAGAGCGGCCACGACGCGGTGGTGCGGCTGCTTGTGGAGGCTGGGGCGGATGTGAACAAGGCCAGGACGGACAACGGCGCGACGCCTCTGCTCGTGGCATCTGAGAACGGCGACGATGCGGTGGCGCGTCTGCTTGTGGAGTCTGGGGCGGATGTGAACAAGGCCAGGACGGACATCGGCGTGACGCCTGTTTACATTGCAAGCCAGAACGGCCACGACGCGGTGGCGCGTCTGCTTGTGGAGGCTGGCGCGGATGTGAACAAGGCCAGGACGGACGACGGCGCAACGCCTCTGCTCATCGCATGCGAGAACGGCCACGATGCGGTGGCGCGGCTGCTTGTGGAGGCTGGAGCGGATGTGAACAAGGCCACGACCGACGACGGCGCGACGCCTCTGCTCATCGCATGCCGGAACGGCCACGTGGCAGTGGTGCGGCTGCTTGTGGAGGCTGGGGCGGATGTGGACAAGGCCGCGGCGGACGACGACGTGACGCCTCTGCTCATCGCATGCCGGAACGGCCACGTGGCAGTGGTGCGGCTGCTTGTGGAGGCTGGGGCGGATGTGAACAAGGCCAGGACGGACAACGGCGCGACGCCTCTGCTCATCGCATGCCGGAACGGCCACGTGGCAGTGGTGCGGCTGCTTGTGGAGGCTGGGGCGGATGTGAACAAGGCCACGACGGACAACGGCGCGACGCCTCTCTTCATGGCATGCGCGAACGGCCACGATGCGGTGGTGCGGCTGCTTGTGGAGGCTGGGGCGGATGCGAACAAGGCCACGACGGACAACGGCGCGACGCCTCTCTTCATGGCATGCGCGAACGGCCACGATGCGGTGGCGCGGCTGCTTGTGGAGGCTGGGGCGGATGTGAACAAGGCAACGACGGACAACGGCGTGACGCCCCTCCACGCCACATCCGAGAACGGCCACGACACGGCGGTGCGGCTGCTTGTGGAGGCTGGGGCGGATGTGAACAAGGCCGCGGCGGACGACGACGTGACGCCTCTGCTCATCGCATGCCGGAACGGCCACGTGGCAGTGGTGCGGCTGCTTGTGGAGGCTGGGGCGGATGCGAACAAGGCCACGACGGACGACGGCGCGACGCCTCTCTACATCGCATGCGGAGGCGGGTACGACGCGGTGGCGCGGCTGCTTGTGGAGGCTGGGGCGGATGTGAACAAGGCCAGGACGGACACTGGCGCGACGCCTCTGCTCATCGCATGCCGAAACGGCCACGATGCGGTGGCGCGGCTGCTTGTGGAGGCTGGGGCGGATGTGAACAAGGCCACGATGGACGACGGCGTGACGCCTCTGTTCATCGCATGCGGGGGTGGCCACGATGGGGTGGTGCAACTGCTTGTGGAGGCTGGGGCGGATGTGAACAAGGCAACGACGGACAACGACGTGACGCCCCTCCACGTCACATCCGAGAACGGCCACGACACGGCGGTGCGGCTGCTTGTGGAGGCTGGGGCGGATGTGAACAAGGCCGCGGCGGACGACGGCGTGACACCTCTCGTCGTGGCGTGCCAGAACGGCCACGATACGGTGGTGCAGCTGCTTGTGGAGGCTGGGGCGGATGTGAACAAGGCCAGGACGGGCGACGGCGTGACGCCGCTCGTAGCTGCATGCCGCTGGCCAGACTCCCGACTCGTGCGCTGCCTACTTGCCGCCGGCGCTGACCCGTGCGTCTCAGACAGGCACGGCAGGTCACCTCTTGACGTGGCGGCGTTCCAGAGTTGCAGCGCCGCGACAGTGCGGCTGCTGCGGGAAGCTGGCGCGCCCGCGCCGTCGTTTGGCGTCTCCGCCTCGGCAAGCCTCGCGACGCTGCAGCGCTCTGGCCACACAGACGTCATCGAGGCGCTCATGACACCAGCAGCATGGGAGCGGCGGTCCCGGCTCCTTGCCTGGCGGACGAGCGCCCAAAGCCGCATGCGCGACGTTGCATGTGCTTCCGTTGCGGCTCATGAGAGCGCGTCGTCCGGCGAGTCCGCCATGGTTTGACTGCTCGGGGCCTGGAAGGCACTGGCCGATGCGCCGCGACAGTGAGCGCTGCACGCCCGAATGTGCGCTGGCCACGGGGTCCACGGCTGGCACATATGCCGGTTGGACAGCAAGCTGTTTGAGCGCGCACCGCCCAGGGCAGAAACTGCGACCCGGCGAAGGCGGGCGGCAGCCGTCCCGATTCCGTTCCCGTCAGCGGCGGGCCTTTTCCGCTCGTCTGCCGGGGGCGGCATTGTTTGCGCTCCGACCAAATACCGGGCTGGCTGCGCCGCTCTCGGCCCTCTGGGCGCCGCACGTGGTGCCGGCTGGACCTGACGTGCCACAGGTCCACTGGTGATGCCTGCTGCACGCTGCGTTCCCGGCCGCAACGCGGGGCTGCGCCGGGTGGGGGGCTCAAAAAACGCTGCCTCTGCCGGCTGGCCGCCGCGCAGCGATCCACTCCAGGCGCACACTCGAACCTTTTTCAAGAGCCCAAACATGGCTGCCGCAGCAATGGAGCACCGCACGTTCGGGCGCACCGGCTGGAGCGTCACGTCCGTGGGGGTGGGCACGTGGGCGATCGGCGGCGCGTGGGGCGAGCCGAATGACGACGACTCTGTGGCAGCGCTGCACGCCGCCCTGGACGAAGGGATCAACGTCATCGACACGGCCAACATCTACAGCGACGCGGGCACCGTAGGCCGGTCCGAGCGGCTCATCGGGCGCGTGCTCAAGGAGCGCAAGGACGCCGGCAAGACTGACCGAGTTTTCGTGTTCACCAAGGCCGGCCGCCAGGGCACCCACTCCCCGGCCAACTACACGTACGAGGCCCTTAAGGCCGAGGCGCAGGGCTCCCTCGAGCGCCTGGGCACGGATGCGCTGGACCTGCTGCAGCTTCACTGCCCGCCCCGGGAGGTGCTGGATGCCGGCACCGCCTTCGCTGCGCTGCAGCGCCTGCGCGACGAGGACAAGCTCATTCGTGAGTGGGGCGTCTCTGTTGAGACGGAGGAGGAGGCCATGCTCTGCATCGCCCAGCCCGGCTGCGCGGCCGTTCAGATCATCATCAACGCTTTCCGCGCCAAGCCGCTGGGGAAGGTGCTCGCCGCTGCGCGGGAGGCGGGGACCGCCCTCCTCGCCCGCGTGCCCCTCGCAAGCGGCCTCCTGACCGGCAAGGTCGACGCCGCCTTCGTGGCCGCCCTGCCCCCCTCCGACCACCGCGTCTTCAACCGCCTCGGGGAGAGCTTCGACGCCGGCGAGACGTGGAGCGGCCTCGGCGCGCACCTCGACACAGCCATCGATGCTGTTGGCGATATCAAGGCTGCCTACGCGGCGTACATCGCCCGGATCAAGGCTCCAGCCGCCACCGACGGCTCTGCCGCCACCGACGGCTCTGCCGACCCGACGCTCGCTCAGTTCGCTCTGCGCTGGATCCTCGACGCAGCGGGCAGCGACAGCCCCGTCGTCGTCATCCCCGGGGTTCGCAGCGTCGCTCAGTCCCGAGCCAACGCGGCCGCGGGGCGCGCACCCCCTCTCTCTGCCGACGAGGTGGCCGCCGTTCGCGCCGTGTACGACTCGAAGATCGGGCCCCTCATCCACTCCAAGTGGTAGAGCCGTGAGAAGTGTTGTCGGGGCTCTGCCGTAACCCGGGGCGGCTGCCGACCCGCAGGCGTGCGCCGGACTGGCGAGACGCGTCGCTCGTTCGCTGCCTTCGTGACCCTCGGCCCTTGGCAAAGCGAGAGCGGACAATCGGGGTCAATCGGGCACCCCGGCCGTGCTGCTGGCCGCTGCTTGCGTGCGAGGCTGCCGCTGCAACCCAGAGCAGACACTGTTGCGAGATCCGCATTTGGCCGCCGGCGTGCTCTCGCTGCCTCACGTGGCCAGCAAGCGCTGCTCGAATGAAACGCCCCCCACCCCCCCCCCTCCCCGCCAAGCAAAGGCCACGCACGCCGAGGGGCATCGGCGCGGCGCTGCCGAGGCCGCACTGGCGCGAGCAGAGGGTCAGCGGCCGCTGTCCGCTCAGCAGCGCTCGCGCGCGCGCGTGCGGATGCGTCGATGCGTGGCGGCGAGGCGGCGCGGCGGCGCGGTTGGAGGGCCGTTTGGCTGCATTGCGGGCGGTGCGCGATGGCAGTCGCGCGCAGATACACCAGTCATTCACCAATCAGCAGCCAATCAGCAGCTGGCCAGGGCCCTGCCAGAGTGACATCGCTCACCGGCGGCGCTGGTACACGATGATGAATGCCTGCACCGCCTCCACCTCGGCTCGCGACACCGGCCGCACGGTCTGGTCGTCGGCTGAGAGCCACTGCCCGCCCACCCCTCCCTCGCGCCGGTAGGCGACGTAGTGGCCCGTGTCGATGCCGCGACCGCGGTGCCTGACCACGCCAACGGCGTCGTACACAGCGTCGGCGGCTGGCAAGGCGGATATGCCGGGTGCTCCCGAGACCTCTCCGTCGGCTCTGCCAGCGGCTCTGCCAGCAGTCGGCTGGCGCAGTGGCCAGTTCGCGCCGGCTCCGTCGCCCTGCCGCCCCGCTACGGCATCGCGAGCAGATCCACCCTCGCCAAAGGCGGCCCGGAAGCGGCCTGCATCAGATAGCGTGGCCCGATCTTGCAGTCGCTCTGCAGAGCTGCGGCCGCAACAGGCATCGGGGGACAGACAGCCGGTTTCTGCAGGGCAGAGCCCGTCCAACGGAAAGACGACGTGGTGGTGCAGCTTCGAGCGGGCCCCGCGTGCCTGCCACCGGGCCCTGCCGACGTGGAGGACCAACACCTCAGGCAGTCGCAGCAGCAGCGTTCGACGAAGCGCCGGGCGGTGGCCGTCGCAGCGCTGGCACCGGAACGCAGCCTCGCCCGTCATGGGCTCGCGACGCGTGGCGTGACGAAGGAGCTGCTGCAGCGTCACGGTGCCGCCGCCGCCGCCCGTTGCGCCGCGGTCGATGCCCCTGCCGCGGCCACTCGCTGCGCGCGACGGCGGAGCCGCCCTCTTGGCTGAGCGCGCATCGCTGTCACTCGCAGTCGGGGCTATATGCGCCGATGCTGCGGACGATGGAGCTTGGGCGGCTGAGGCGCCCGGCGAAACCCGGCCGGCGCGGGTGGCCGTCGCGGAGGCAAGGGCTCCTCCTCCGAGCGGTGGCACTGTCTCCCCGAGGGCAGCAGTGGCGGAGCGCGCTGATGCGTTGAGCAGAGCCAGTGCCTCCTCCGGCAGTGCATGGGTGGCAGAGCTGACACCGGCGGCCGGGCCTGCATGCTGCCGACCCTCGCTGCTGCTGCCGCGGCCGCCTCGGCTGCCACCGTCGCTCTGGGAACCGTCGCATGATGAGCTGTCACTGAGCGTGGCGATGCAGTCGCTTGCTGCGTCAGTGGCGTCGGACCCCACGTTCAAGCCGGCAGCCTCAGGGCCATGCCCGCCTCCTGGCACGGTGCGACCGCGACCGGTGCGACCGCGACCGGTGCGACCGCGACCGGTGCGACCGCGACCGGTGCGACCGCGACCGGCGCGACCGCGACCGGTGCGACCGCGGGCGAGTGCCACAGAGGATGAACAACCCGCGC
The DNA here is from genome assembly GCA_008330645.1 of Cafeteria roenbergensis. Classification (NCBI taxonomy): domain Eukaryota; class Bigyra; order Bicosoecida; family Cafeteriaceae; genus Cafeteria; species Cafeteria roenbergensis. The sequence continues at coordinate 16,592 of VLTN01000086.1, forward strand.
CCCGGCCCCGCCCCCGGCCCAGGCCCAGCCCCAGGCTCCTGCCGAGGCGGCCGCCTCGGCTGGAGGCGTTTCCGTTGTCGACAGCCGCAGCCGAGTCGGCAGCGGCCTCAGAGCGACGATTTGCGCAGCGCAACCCGACCGCTCTGCTGCCGCTGCTGCGAGTAGCAGCCTTGCTCGCGCTGCGTGCGCTGGAAGCAGCTGCGCGGCGACGCGCATGCCCACCACGCAGCGCCCTGGCCGCGACTCGTCCTTGCGTCGAGGCGGACACACCGTCGGCTCTGCCGCACGCCGATGCGCCGGAATTGACGATTGCAGAGACACTGCCGCCACTCGGCGCGCCGGCAGCCGCGCCGAAGCTGCCGCCCCCGCTGCCGCTGGCAGAGCCAGTGCCGCTGAATCCGCCGCCCCTCCTGCCGCGACTGCCTCCGGTCAGGGCGGCAAGCTGCTTCCTCCAGCAGGCCGCGTCCTCGTCGTCCGCTGGGAGCTCAAGCGACAGACACTGGAAGGATCCCTGTTTCCGTGACTGCGCGCCGCATCCAAGGCACACCATCGTGGTCACGCTGGCGCCTTCCACAATCTCCCGCAGCCCCGGCTCCGGAACCAGCAGCGGCACGCGCGGAAGTGCTCCGGCGGGCAGAGCCGCCTGCTGACGTCTGCTGCCGGCTGGCTCGGCCGTGGAAGCCGGTTGGCTCTGCCTCGCCGGTGCACCATGCAGCGAAGACGGCGATGCCGCGGTGGAGCAACTCGCCGACGTCGCGTAGGCGGAAAACACCACTGACGACGAGGAACAGCTCCCCGACGTCGCGCAGGCGGAGCGAAGTGCCGAGGCCCTCTGCAGGCCGGCAGAGCCAGCGCCACCGGCGGCTGGAGGAGAACGACCGGCCCCAACAAGGTTCGACGGCTCCGACGATGTCGAGTCACTGACGAGCCTGGCGGGTCTGCAGCCGGAGGGCCCGTCGGCGGCAGACCCAACAGGACAGGCGGCCGCTCGCTGCGCTGCTCGCGCCCCGGAGCGCGTTCGGACCGCCCTCGCGGTGCCTGGCGCCCCGGCAGAGCCCTTGCCTCCGTGAAGCGAAGCCTGGCGCCTGGTCGCCGGCTTTCGGGCTCTGCCGCTGCGAAGAGCATCCGGCTCTGCCACCGGGTTGCCACGCGCACCCTCCCGCGGCGGGTCTGGCCGATGCGCCCTCCACCAGTGCCTTGGTGGGCTCGAGATGGCACGGGCAGAGCGTGGCAGCGCAGGCGGTGGCTGGCCAGGGCGAGCATTGGATTCCGCGCGGCCATCGACGCCAGCCAGACTGGAAAAGCCGGTGCTGCCGCCGCTGTGATTACTGCTGCTGCTGCTGAGGTCGCTGCTAAGGTTGCTGCTGAGGTTGCTGCTGCTGCTGAGGCTGCCGCTGTCGTGGCAGCTGCCGCTGTCGTTGTCGCTGCCGCTTTCACCGTCACTACAGCTGCCGAGGCTGCTGCTGCCGAGGCTGCTGCTGCCACTGAAGCCGCTGACGTCGCTCACGCCAGTGGAGCGAGCTTCGGCAGCTGCGATTGAGCGACTGGTTGTCGCTCCCTGCCCGCTGGCCAAGGACCCGCCGCGGTGGACACAGCTTCCGCCCGCATGGGGGACCCGCTGCCCGCGCCCGAAGCCACCCGCCGCAGCCTGCTCTCCCGAGAGAGGCGGCTTCAGCGACCCGGAGCGCAGGTCGTCATGCACGGTGGAGAGAAGCGCCGTGAGGAATTCGTGGGCGTCTTGGTGCATGACAGAGCTGAAGTGCGGCGGAATGTATCGCCGAATCGTGGACAGGAACCTTCCTGGAGTAACGCACTTCTGCCGCCCGGACCACATCTGCCGAACCACCTCCTGCAGCTCAAGTGCAACGGACACTTGCTGGCCGAACACCGCCGCAACAGCCTCGACAGGGGCTGGAGTCATTCCGGGCGCCGCCAGCCCGGGCTCCGAGCAGTCCGAGGAGTTGTTCTCGAGCGTCGCTGCTGAGTCAGAGATGACGGTCTTTGGTAGAGCCGCTGAACACGGGCGAGGAACCGAATCGTCCATCGTCTGCCTCCGGGCCCAGGACGCGGCCTGCGCGTCACGTTGCCCTCCCGGGCGACCCCTGGCTGCATCGCGCACGCGGACCAAGGCTCTGCTGGCTCTGCCCAGGCGGGAAGAGCCCCGACCCGCGTCGCGGGGTGCCGCCAGCGTGGCAGACGACTGCAGCGCCGTTCGGCCCGCGGCTCGCTCCGCCAGCGGGGCCCTCTCAGCGCTGCCTTCCGCCGGGACCGACGCAGGGGGGGCGGGCTGACCATCAGGGGAATGTGACCGCGAAGTGACATGTCCAAGCTCTGCCTCCGGCCTGCAGAGCCTCACTTGGCAAGTGCCGCGAGGCTCGGCAGTCCAGCCCACGAGCAGCTCGCCAAACGGCTCTGCCTGTGTGGCAGAGCTGCATGCCGAATGGTCAATCGCAAGTGGAGGCTCTGCAACGAGCAGCAGACGCTGGCGAGCCGAGCCTGCCTGGTTTGCTGCGGGTGGGGCGGAGTCCCGGCACCTCCCCGGCTCGTCCGCGGCCGGCACTGAGGCTCCGCCAACGCCCGAGTCGCCCTGAGAGGCGACTGATGGCGCGGCTTTCCGACTCGCCCCGCTGCCGCCTCGCCCAGCGGTCGGCCCTGCCTCCTCTGCCTCGCCCAGCACATCGAGCCTCAGGCGCCGCACCCCCAGGATCAGCTGACGGATCGGCAGAGCCCCCAGCAGAGCCTGCAGCGTGGCGCTGACGTAGCACGTGTTGCCCAGGTTCCGGAGGCCGCAACGGCCAGGCAGCTCGGCGAGCTGCGCCTCCGAAACCTCAGATTTCCCCACGGCAGAGCTGACTCTGCGGCTCGAGCTGATGGCTCCCTCGCCCGCGGCCGGCCCCAGGGTGGCTGTCCCGGCTGTCCCGTCTCGCAGCCGAGCTTGCTCTGCCGTGAGGGAGGCAGAGTCGCGGCCCCGCGCTGAGGAGTCCTCTGCGCAGACTTGAGGCGACGCCGCGCCGCTGGGCCGAGAGAGCTCTGCCGGATTCTGCCGCCGGGGCGCTGCGTCCGGTTTCGCGTCACGCCGGCTTGCGTCGGGCTCTGCCACTCGGTCTGCGTCGCTCGTCCGCTTGCGCTGCCCTGCCGCAGCGGCCCTGGATCGAGGCCGGCCACGCTTGGGCGAAGCGGCTCTGCCAGTGCTCTTGGCTGGACCCCGCTGTGAACGAGGCGGCGTCGACTGGTGCTCTGAGACGGCCCGCCCAGCTGGCCCTGCTTCCTTGCCTGATTGCTCGACGATTGCTGCACGACTGGCTTGCGACAACGATGCACTGGCCTGCCTCCTCCGGCTCGCCGCCTTGCCACCCGCTGATGCAGAGGCTCCTGCTGGCCCCGCTGTGGCCGCCGCCGGCTCAGCGCGCGTGTTCGGGTCCTCGAAGGCGCCGGCGAATCGGCGAGCTGTCATCCCAGGGGTTGGGCCACCGGCTCGGGCCGGGTCACCGGGCGCACTCAGCGCCGCATGGCCGTCGCAGCCACCCGGTGGCATCGGCTTGGCCTCAGCGGCTGAAGAGCGGAGGCTCTGCCGGGTGGGCGGCCGTTGCCGAAGCAGGCTGGTTGAGCGACTCCGTCGGCCGCGGGTTCGCGCTGCAGGGTCACCCGGGCGACTTGCTTGGCGCCACGTGTGGCTGCCTTGGCCAGCAGCCTGCGCCGCAGCGACTGCAAGGTCTGACGCGCACTCGGCGTCCTGCGGGGCCTCCCCGCCGCTGTGCTCGCAAGCGCCGGCCCAGTCAGCATCCACCGAGGCCGGCAGCCAGGTGACGACGACCGGCGGCGATGCAGGCAACGGGGTCTGTGATGGGGCGGTGGCTGGCAGGCAGCCTTGCCCGCCAGAGTCAAACGATTCCTGCGAGCCGAGGGCAGTGGCCGCTTGCACTGGGCGCTGCTGCTGCTGCTGTTGCTGCTGTTGTTGCCCGCGCAGACGGCGCGGACGCTTTGCAGTCGCGGGGCGACGCGCTGGTGCTGCTTCCCGCGGCGGGGTGTCTGTTGCAGCTGGGAGGTGGTCTGGTGGCGTCGGGCGCTGTGCTGCGCGAGGCCCGCTGTCGGACGACGCGCCGAGAGACACCGCGTCGCTCTCATCTGAAGAGTCGCTGCTGCCGCTCAGGTCTACCAGCTGGTGGGGCACTTGCCAGCGGCCAAAGCTGTCGCAACGCCAAACATGTGCCGGAGACGACCGCCGTGACGATCGACGAAGCCCCTCTCCAGAGCGGGCATCTCCGGCCAAGCTGGGGCTTGAGGGGGCGGGCTCGGCAGCCTTGGATCGCCCCGAAGCGACGGCCCGGTGGGGCCGCCTCGGGCTGCGCTGCGTCGCTGGTAGTCGCGAGCGGTCCGCCGACGCCACCAGCGCAGCGGCCAGCGTCGGCAGCTGGTCCGCCGGGAAGTCTGCGCGGAGGCCGCAGCCCGAGCAGCAGCAGAACCCGTCGCTCGGCCGAAACAGCAGCGACGCCACAGCGCTGCCGCCAGCGCCGCTGCCAGCGCGCCCGCCGCCGTTCGTCGAGCAAGCGGCCGCGCTCGTGTCGGACCGGCAGCGACAGAGGGCACCACCCCCATCGTTCCATCCCCCTTCTCCCCCACCGGTCCCGGCAGCGCCTGCTGCAGCGCAGGCAGCCGGCCCAGCAGCGGCAGCTCTCGGCGCCGCTGATGCTCCCGCCCCCTTTGCACTCCCCTCGGAGGTCCCGCACGCCGACCCGGCAGAGCCAGTGTCCAGTGGCTCTGCCCGTCGGCTTCGTTTCCTCCTGCTGTGGTCGCTGCGAAGAGGCTTTGCCAGACTCGGGGGAGTCGCCGCGAAAGCAGCGGAGGCAGAGCCGCCCAGGCCCTCAGCCTGCCCACTTTGCGCCAACTGGGATGACCTGCTGCTGCCGCTGCCGCTGCCGCTGCCGCTGCCGCTGCCGCTGCCGCTGCCGCTGCCGCTGCCGCTGCCGCTGCCGCTGCCGCTGCCGCTGCCGCTGCCGCTGCCGCTGCCGCTGCCGCTGCCGCTGCCGCTGCCGCTGCTGGTGGAGGCACTCGACCCTGCAGGCTGACGGCGGCAGAGCCGGTCGTGGCGCGCTGCGTGGCTGTCCGGCCCAGGCAGCGCGCGGCAGAGCGCACCGGCGGGCGACGCGCCGTGGTCAGCGGTCGTGTCTCTGCCACTTGGCCGTGTGGGGCTGCCACGGCCGCTGTCGGCGGCTGCGTCGGCTGCACCACGAGCAGGGGCTCTGCCTTCGCGTTCCGCCTCCCCGCAGTGGGCCAGGCCGCAGCCCATGCAGAGCCACAACGCTCTGCCGGTGCGGCGGCAGCCCGGGGCGGCGCATCGGCCGGACCATGCCTTGAGAGCGGACTCGAGGGCCGGCGGCGGCACCAAGGCAGTCCGACTGGCGCTAACCGGCGCGGCGGGCCCCTGCGAAGCGAGTGGAGCACCTGCAGCGCTGCGAGCGCCGAACGGGGTGCCACGCCGCGTTAACCTCGGAGCCTGGGCAGTCGTGCTCGCCGTCTGCGGGACTGCGTCCGCAGTGGTTTCCGCAGGCAAGTCGCCCGACCTGCTCCTTTTGCGCTCTGTGAGGACACGACAGAGACGGGATACAGCCGGCCAGGGCCGCAGCAAGTTGCGCACACACGTTGGCCCGCATAGACAGCGGCCGGCTGGCCCGTGCCAGTGGCAGCGTCCCGCTTGGCAGCCGTGGGAGCGACCCAGGTGCGCGCAGCGCAGGCCCTTGGCGCACGCAAATCTCACTTCCACGCGCCATGCCGACCCTTGAAGCCGCAATCCCCTCCCTGTGCCTCGCAATTCGGCGGCAGCACCGGCCGCGCGGCCGACCGCGGCCCGGAGAGCCTCGGGTGCGCTGTTCGCGCAGCCGTTGTGCGTGCGCTGGCCGGCAGAGCTCACCGAGCGCGGCGCAAGCGGGCCCACAAGCCGCGCCCCCTGCACCGCGGCCTCGTGGGCGCCAAGGTCGGCTGCCGGTCCGGCCATGTGCTCGGCCGAGTCATGCGGCTTCTGCCGGTTCCTCTCGCACCTCATCAGCGTGGGGGTGTACCGGTTTGTCTTCGCCGTGTTGCTGATGCTCAACATCGTGAGGCCGCTCCCAGCCCCGCAGCCTGTCCACGCTGCTCCCGGGGCAGCTCGCCGCCGCTCGGATCGCAGCGTCCTTGCCATCCACCCCCCCTGCGGTCGGCGAACCGGTGCGGCCGGAAAGGACAGTGGCTCGGCTGCCAAACGCCGCCGCTCGTCTCGCGGCCTCCGCCCCTCACCGCTGCCGCCTCGCTGCCCCCAGCCCCCTCCGTCCCTCGTTCCCGCTGTCCCTCTGGAGGCATCGCAGACGCTCGCCTTTGTATGGATGGGGCAGAGCATGGACTTCCGCAACGAAACTCCCTTCCGGTTTGCCTGTGAGAGCGTGGTCCGCGACGAGCACGCAGCCGCTCCTGTAGGCCACCCGCCAGCATGAGCGCCTCCTGCCGCGTGCACCAGCCCGAGCGCAGCTCTGTAGCCCGTGACTGCGTTGCGCCAGGGCCCTGCCCGACGGCAACTGTCGTCCCTCCCGGCGCCCCCTGGCTGTGCGGGCTTGAACATATCACCAGACCTCCATGGCCGCTCCCGCTCGCCATGCCCAACGCCACCACTGACCCCTGGCCCGCCCTTGACCGCAGCCGAGGTGTGGCCGGTGGCTGAGTTCGCCATGGGGCTGGTGTTGGTCTTCGTCACCATGTTCGGATGCTTCAGCAACGCCTTCCGCGGAAACCCCGTGCACACACAGAACGTCTACAGGTTCCTCGCTGCCGCCGTGGGAGGGCTCGCCCTCGTAGTGGGGGCGGTGTTCATCGTGGCCGCGTCTGACAAGGCCACCGTCGGCGGCATGATCGAGTACGGCTGGAACAACGTGTTTCACGACGAGCTCTCACAGGACCACATCCGCGCCGCCCAGGCGCAGTACCACTGCTGCGGGTTCTTCACCCAGGAAAAGGACCGCGCCGTGGCGCCGTGCCCGGTGGGGGCCCGCGCTGGCTGCCAGCAGCCCCTTGTGGACGAGTACACACGCCTCATGACCCAGATGGGCTCGTGGCTCATCTACGGCGTCGTCGTTTGCCTCCTCACTGTGGCGTGGCTCTACTGCTACGAGGAGGGCTACTACCACGAGATGATGAAAAAGGGTCGCGACGTCTACCGCGACGATGACCTGCCCTTCTTCGGGGAGGACGCGGCAGAGCCCCAGGTGCCGCTGGGCGCGAGACGGGTGCTGAACGAGTTCGCGGAGCTGTACAAGCCGTCACAGGACGACGACCTGGCCGGTGGCGGGCGTGACGGCGACGATGACGACCTCGACACGGGAGTCTTTGTGCGGCTGCACAAGGGCGATGGCGCGGCTGTGTAGTCGCTCGAAGTGCCAGTGTGGCCGATGCGTGCAATGCTCAGTTTCAATCGCAGCTTGTTTGCGGCCCTCCTGCGATCAAACCGCGGGGCTCGCCATGCCCGTGACGGCTCACACGCCCGTCGGCAGCGCTGAGGTCTCCTGCGCCTCGCGAGTGTCAGTTGCGCGACGCATCGCGTCGGTGGGACGGGCAGGGCTGGGGCGCTGGCCAGCTCTGAGTGAGTGGGTTGGGGCAGCGAAGAGTCGCCTGGCTGGGCGAGGGGACGCTCTGGCCCGCAGCGGAGCTGACACGCGGACCAAGGACACACGCTGCTGCCCGCGGTCCTTCCTGCCCGGCGAGATGTCTTGCGCCTGCCACAGCGCGTAGAAAGGGGCCAAGCGGTGCGCTCGACTGGTTTTCTACCGGGTAAGGGGGGTCGTATTGTGAGTGTATGGTGCAACGCTGGTCGGTGCCTTCGCGAGAGAGCGCATTTCTGCACGATTCGGCGTCTGCGGCGATGCAACTGGGGCTTGCAAGTTGGCCCTCAAGCATGGCGCTTCGTCGTCGACCCCGCCATCACGGCCTCGTCGATGGCATCCAGCGAGGTCGTTGTGAAGAGAGTAACCAAGCCGAGACAGCACTGAGCCACCACAAATGCCGAGCCAATCAACGACAGCCACAGAAGGACTTCTCCGTACTGCGACTCGAGGGACAGCGCCGCCACCCCCGAAAAAGCGAGCAGCGCGGAATGCAGCAAGTGCAACGCGGTGACGATACGGAGAGGTGTGCGCGGGCGGAGCTTGGCCGTCGACATCACCAGTGTGTCGGTGGTGTCCCCGAGCGGCGGCAGTGCGCTGCGGCGCTGCGGGCGATTTCGGCCGGGCCGCGTGCCGTGAGCGGTCCTGCCGAGAGGGAGCACGGGCAATCGGCGGACTCACAGACTTGGTCGGCTCCGCGCACTTGGAGACCACAGCATAGGCCGCTGAGTCGTGGTACGGGTAGGCGACAATGGCGCCCCAAATGCCGAGCACCAGGGACGGGATTGCCTGGAGCAGGGACCCACTCAAAACCAACAGGACGGATTGTCCCGGTCTGAGGCATCCGCTCCATGCTGGCCACAGGATGGTCACAGTGAATAGGACGGGCATGACAAACGCAATGATCGAAAACGCCAGGCCAAACGTGTAAAGCGCCTCGCCGCGGACGGCGTTCCCAGGACAGCCGCCAGGCCCAGTGGACAGCACAAAGTACAGGTACGGTCCCTGCGTGGTGCATGGCGAAATACCGGGGGAGGCTGGCGGGACCGATGGCATTGGACGAGCGGACGCGCAAACCTGACGACTCAACGAAAGCAAACGAGAGCCTCACCACGACAATGGCCAGGGGGCCAACGCTCAAAAGGATCCTAGTGAGCACGAGCACGATGATCTTGTCCAAACTGGGCCGCGGCCTTGTCACTTGCGCGAGCTGTGCAAAGGCAAGCGCAATCTCGTCCCTTCGCCGGCGCGCGACCTTGACGGCGATGTCCTCCCGCCGCTCGACCAGGCGGCAGGTCTCGGAGTCAGTTGTGGCGCCAATGGCGGGCTCCATGCTACGTTGGAGGGCGGTGCTTCCAGTGCCGGGTCCCGCCGGCTGGAGCGCGTGGACTGTGGCGGCCGATCTACCAGCGGTTGCCTGTGCGGTGACAAAGACCAGCCACAGCGTGGTTGCAGTTTGAGGGGCAGGCCTGGCTCCAGCCGGACGTGTTGCCAGAGGCCTCACTTGGACTGAAAACGGACGCATTGCCCTCCAGAACCAATGGCGGCTGACCGCGCGGCCGTGAGCGCGTCAGGCTTCGACCTGACGCCAATGCGCGAGGAAGACTTGGCGGCAACGGCCGAGCGCCTCACTCCCCTGCAACGAAAAGTCAACTTCAGCGGCGGAACAGGTGAGCATGGCTCCCTGAGTGTGGCGCCGATGAGTCAGGCGCGGCTGTGAGAGGGGTGGAGTCCGCCGGGGCGCGGGCGTGCGAGGGGCCCGTGGCAGAACGGGCAGCCGCTGCAGGCAACCAGCAACGCCCTCGGGCGCGGCCCAGGCGTCCACCTGAGTCGGGGGCCAGCGCGGGTTCGTCCGTCACCATGTCGTTGGGAGCTGGTCGCGTCTGGGGCAAGCTGGGCCTCGAGGCTCCGTGGGAGCAGGGCGCGACTTCTTCGCAGTTGCGTTTCGAGTTGTTTTTTTCGAGAGCGAACGTTGGTGCCCTTGCTCGTGCCCCGCGCCTTGCGCAGAGGGCGCCTTCACTGGCGCCTCGCTCAAGGAGACGCGCAAGGGCACGTACGTGTCGGCCGTGTCCGGCGTGCCGCTGTTCCGCTCCGACGCCAAGTTCGACAGCGGGACGGGCTGGCCCTCCTTCTTTGCCCCCATCGACCCCGAGCACGTCAAGGAGGTCCCTGACAGGCGCGGCGGGCTGGTCCGCATCGAGGTGGTGGACGCCAAGTCCGGCGCGCACCTCGGCCACCGCTGCAAGGACGCGACCACACCGTCCGGGCAGCGGTACTGCATGAACTCGGCATCGCTGCGCTTCATCCCCGACGGCGAGGAGCTGCCCGTGAAGCCAGTCGCCTAGGAACTGGGCGCATTGTTGCATGGTGGGCAGAGGGGCGGCGAAGGGCGCCGCCCCTCGTCCATTCCCGTCAGGTGGCTGCGTGAGCGTAAGCGCGACGGCAGGCGTGGCCTCAAAGACCGTCCTGCATTCGCGGCCGTTCTCGATTTCCGCCTCCTGCCCCCCCCCAAAAAAAAGCAAAAGCAAAAGAAACGCCCACGCAGTGCAGACGCACTCACATTGGCAGGAAATACGGCTCACGCCAGGGCGGGCACGTTTGGTCCGGAGCCGCGTCGCCCATAGGTGCATGCCTGCATTTCCCGCCTCGCCCACGCGTCGGGAGCATGGGCACGTGGTGCGGATCGCGAGTGCTAGAGGCACGGGGGCCTGCGCCGCCGCGTCGCCTCCCGCAGCACGCGCCCGGGCGCCCGCCGCGGTTGGCTGACGTGGCCGCCAGAATTGGGCAGAGCTGACGGCACAACTCTGCCGTCGATCGCCGCGTGGAACTCTGCGGCGGCAGAGACTGCGCGCCGAACGCCACTGCCGAATGCGAGCCAGCCGGGCAAGCGCACTCTTGACCGCGAGCCTAGCCGCTTGCGCTCTTCGCTGGCCTTCAGCCATCGGATCCAGAACCAGCTGCGCCGCCTCCACGGCCTCTCAGACGATGGCCGCAGCTTCGGGAGCAACCAAGATCAGCAAGGCCGGCTTTGACGTGACCCCCATGTCCGCCGCGGACCTCGAGGCCGCCAAGGCAAGGCTCAGCGACATGGAGCAGCACGTGAACTTCAAGCACGGAACAGGTGAGCCCCGCGTGCGGTGACGGGAGCGCGGGGGGTCGAGCGCGCCGGGCCTGTTGCCGTTTCTGACGAGGGGTCCGTGGCGGCGCGGCCCGGCCGCCCGTGGGCCGCCCGGGGGCGCTGCTTGGGCTTCGGGCCTCGGCCCCACGCGCCAGCAGCAAGCGCTTCCGCGCAACCGGGGATGTGCGGGGCGTGGGCAAGCTGTCGCGGGCGGGAGGCTTCGCTGCGGAGCGTCGCTTGCGGGCAGTCGTGGTCGCGCGCTGGCGTGACGCGCGCCGAGTCCCTTGCCCGCTTGGCGCCGCTGGCCCTTGTCGCCCCGGTCGTTCTCGAAGCTTCGCTCGCCCGTGACGTCCCCCGCCCCTCCCCCAACGCCGCGCTCTCCTCTCTGCCCGTCTCTGCCCCGGCCACTCGCAGAGCGGGCCTTCACCGGCGCCACCTGGAACGAGAAGCGCAAGGGCACGTACGTGTCGGCCGTGTCCGGCGTGCCGCTGTTCCGCTCCGACACCAAGTTCGACAGCGGGACGGGCTGGCCCTCCTTCTTCGCCCCCATCGACCCCGAGCACGTCAAGGAGGTCCGCGACGTGTCGCACGGCATGGTCCGCGTGGAGGTGCTGGACGCCAAGTCCGGCGCGCACTTGGGGCACCGCTTCGATGACGGCCCCGCGCCCACCGGGCAGCGGTACTGCATGAACTCGGCATCGCTGCGCTTCATCCCCGACGGCGAGGAGCTGCCTGTCAAGCCCGCCAAGGCGGATGAGTGATTGCGTGCGTGCTGTGGCAGCCACTGCCAATTTCATGCGTGCACGCCCGCCTGCCTGATCCGCGCGCTCAAAAACGAGACGCGTTGGCGCAAACGCCCGCTTGGCCGTCCAGCACGCACGCGAGGTCCCTCTCGCATCCTCCGCCGCCCAGGGAACGCCACGCAGTCACTGGCGAGCTGAATCGAGTCGTGCATTGAGCCTGCTTTGTTCCGCCCTTCTGCGGACATCCTTCAACCGTCCACGTAGCTGGACCGCACCACGATCCGCTCTCGATTCAGTTGCGGTGTATGTTCCCGCGCTCCGACATTGGGCATCACCCACGCAACAAGCCTGCAGCTGGCGCTCGCCCGCTCACAAGGTGCGCACATGCACTTGCAGCTTGCGAGGCGAGCAGTTGCCATGACATCCAGCGGCGACCCGCAGCAGTCGGCGCAACTCATTGTTGCATGGCCCTCGCAAGCCGCTTCACCACCTCGTCCCGCTCCCGCACGTCGTCGCTATCGCTGTCTTCGATGCCGTGCCCCGGCACCTGCAAGCAGCCCGTGTTCTCGTACGTCCACGCCAGCTCCGACTTGGACACTGGCAAGCTTGCTGTGACGGGCCGGCCACAGAGCGGGCGACGCATGTCGCGCAAGATGAAGGCGAACTCGAACGAGGCAGACGACTCCATGGGCTCCGTCACGGACCCTGCTGGGGTGGATGTGCTTGACGCCGCGGCCTGAGCGGCTGATCCCAAGGCGGCTGCGCGAGGGGCGCAACGGTTCTCCAAAGCGAGGGGGGCGAGTCGTCAACGCGGGGCAGGGCGCGCGCGCGCGAAACGCGGGGGCGAGCCAACAAGAGAGAGAGAGAGAGAGAGAGATGGGGCAGCGTGGAGCCAAGAAAATGTCGGGCCCTTGGACCAGGCACGGCGCCAAGCGAAACAGGTAGACACCGCAGCAGTGTCATCGCGGCAGCCCCTGCCTGCTGCCAATGGCCCCACGTGCGGGGTTATCGACAGAGAGCCGGGCTGCTGGGGCGCCAGGCGCTTCTCGACACGATGCAATGGCTCTCACACTGGCTTCCGGCATTGGACCACTTCCCTCCGCCTGCTGCACGCGCCGACGCTGCGGCCGCCTTGGCAGCCGCCATGCCTCGCGGCGTGACCGTTGCGAACCGGGGGTGCACTGTTCCCACGGGCACATCGAAAACGGAATCGTCGTCGTCATCGTCGTCGTCGTCGCTTGAGCCGCCCTCGCCGCCCCTCACGCTGCGTCGGCCGCCTTTGCCCCTGCGGCCGGCACGGGGCCGGCCGGCGTCCGACCGCCGCGCTCGGCGAGGTTTCGGGCGCCCTTCCGCCGTGAAACCGTCGGCAAGTGCCCGGTTGAGAGCGTCCACCGCGATTCGTCGCGACGGCCGCCGTACCGCAGCAAATGGCGCGAGCGGTGCAGCGCGCAGCAGCGCCCCGTCTGGCGCAGCACCAACCCCGGCAGCGGCAGCGGCAGCGCAGGCGTCGCTGGCGGCGCCAGACGAACCCCCGGTCGCGCCGCCCGCTCCAGCAGCATCGCCGGCAGAGCCTGCCGGCAGGCCCGACGGCCCGACCCCCCATGCGCGCTTGGCGAGAACAACGGCCTCATACAGGCGCTGCTGGTGGGGTGGCTCGGCAGAGGCGTCGATCCCGTCTGGCTCTGCCGGTCTTGGCTCTGCACCCCTTGCATAGGCGATGGTGTCCGGGCTGGCCAGCAGGGTGCCAGGGTTCGCGAGGCGGTACTTGCGGTTGAGCCAGCAGTCAGTCACGAGGATCGCGGGCACCCACGCAAGGGGGGGCGGGACGTCAGCAGCCACGGCCGGCGAGGACGCGGCTCTTGCCGGCTGCGTCCGCAGAGTGCGAACGGGCTGTTCGGCCTGCTGCGATGCGCTGGAGGCAGCGTCCGGCGCGGCCGAAGGAGCCGGTTGCAGGGCCAGGCGGGGGGTTCCGCCTGCAGAGACATCGGCTGCAGAGCCGGCGGTCGCTGCGGTGGCGGAGGCGGCCGCGCTGTCGTCGCCAGCAGGAGCGGAAGGGACAGCGGGTGGCGTTGCCGAGCAGGCCACCGCAGCGGCCAAGGATGACGAGGACGACGAGGACGACGAGGACGAGGAGGACGACTGGCCGGGCAGCCCGGTGCCAGGGGGGAAAGCAGGGACGCCGGCTGCGCTTCCCGCAGGGTCGCGCTCTGCCTGAGCCGTGGCGGAGCTGCTGCCGAGGCCGGAGGGAGCTGCCTGCGGCCCAACCGAATCGCGGCCGGCTCCGTCCGCACACTGCGTGGCTGGCGCCGCATCCACCTCTCCTCCCAGCGGGTTCTCCAGATGCCACCTGACCCGCAGCTCGAGAGTGCCGGCGCGAAACCGGTGGGCCTCGATGGCCCGGATGACGCGGTAGCCGTTGTGCCAGGCCTGCGCGGAGCGCGCATCCCACCGGCTCCCGTCCGTGTCGATGGTGTAGCCGGCGTCAGCGAGGGCAGACTGGGGCACGCCGAACGTGTAGGGAATCCCCGCGGCCAGCGCTGCCGCCGCCTCCTGCTCTGGCGTCGCGGGCTGTGGGGGCAGGAACATGGGGTTGGGCTCGATGGGCCCGCCGCCGCCTCGGGCCCGCGCGGAGGCCCTCTCCCGCGGCTCTGCCGGCCGGCCACGCTTCCTAGACTTGGCCGACTTGGAGGACTTGGAGCCGCCGCCGCCGGAGCCGCCGCCGCCGCTCGACTTCCGGGAGTCCTTGGCAGTGGACGGGAGCTTGGCCAGCGCTGCGTCGATGATGTCGGCCAGCGTTCCCGGCTTGACCTGGTCGAGGAGGCGCTCGAACTTTCCGCTCGTCTCCGCGACCATCTGAACGGACAGCACGCCCGTGTCCCGGATCCAGTGGGACATCGTGGAGGCGCTGCGGCGAGCGGGTTGAGGGGAGCACGCAACTAAGAGGGGGGGGTGCGGGGAGTGGCGAGGACGGTGGGCGGAGCGTGCGCGAGAGGGGGGGCGGGCGAGCTGCTGGCCAAGGCACGCTGCCGTGGCACACCCCGCTCGCTTGAAGGCCGTCGGGAACACAGCGACCCCGGCCGCGAGCCAACGACACGCGCGCTCTGCGGCAGGCGCTGGTGCCCCTGCAGCGGCGGCCTTGGGAGGCGGGGGCGGCTGGCGCGAGTCGGAGTGGCGCCGGCTGCCGCGGAATCCCGAAACGCGCCGCAGCGCGCTCACGTGACGTCGCAGAACCGCGCCAGGTTGGACTGGGTCACATTTTCCGAGTCAAGCAGCTTTCGCACCTGCGGGGCGGAGGGGCCGGCAAGAGCGCAAGCAGGCGCGGTCGAGGAAACAACGGCGCAGGCGATGTTGGGGTCACGCCGCCGCAGCGCAGCCACGGGCTCACCCGCATGCGCAGTGCCAGGGGCACAACGCCCTTGTTCGAAGGCTTGGACATTTCCCCCGACCAGTCGCTGCGGGCCCGCCACCGCGCCCGCTGAGGCGAGTGCGAGGCTCGAGCGCGAATAATCCTTGTGAGTCGTCGTATATGTGTGCAGCTGCCGTTTCAGCTTTGTGAGCGACCGCGTGTTGCTGCCAACGCGCGCCTCGAAAGCAGGTCTCCTTGGCGCTTGGAGCCATCGCTCAGCGCTCATCGATTGGCAGGCTTCGTTTCGACCCACTGCCTGGCTCTGGGTCGCCCGGCGCCCCCCGGCAGAGATTGCGGGCCGGCGGCAGAGCGCGGGCAGTTGCCTCGCCGTTGTGCGCCCAGCCGCTCGCTGCGGCCTCGGCCAGGCACACGCGCGCGGGAGAGGGCCGACGGGCCGCCCTGGCGCACCAGCCCGGCGCCACTCACCCCGCCCGCGGTCGCTTCCGGGCTCCCATCCCGTCAGCAGCGCCCGGCCGACGGAACGCTGCAAAATGGCCGACCGCGAGCTGCCCCCGCCGATTCGCGCCCCGCGCGCCGCCGCCTCGCCTGCCCCCGTCGGCCATGTTGACCTCGCTGCCCTGCTCGGTGACGACGCCGCCCTGCGGTCCTCAAGGCGCCAGGGGGAGGACCTCAGGCTGCGCTCGCGGGAGGCGCAGGCAGCGCAGGACGCAGCCCTGTCGCTCCTCGCGAGATGGGCTGCAGCCTCGCGGACTACCGCGTCGGGGGCGCGCGCGGAGTCAGCTCTCCGGCCATACAACCCGCCGCCGGGCCCCTCCGGGCCGCAGGACGATCAGCTGCTTGCGTCGCTCGCAGGCGCGATGGCCAGCGCCGGTTTCAGCGCCGCCGAGGCCGCAGGCAGAGCTTACGACTCTCTTGCTGCCGGGAGGGCTGTCCTGGATGCGTCGCTTCGTCCTCCCCGGAAGAACGATCGGCCGCGCCCGACCAGCGTTGCCGCTGGGGCCAGTCGGGCGAGCGGAACTGCTCTGCCGCCCCCCGTTGACGTCCTGGTGAACGACGGGGAGACGCTCGACTCGGTGTCAGCAGAGCTTGACTCTGGCCCAGCAGCGAGCGACCTGCCAGGGCGGTCTCGCCCCACCTCCGGCCCGTCGCCCGAACAGCATGGGCTCGCTGGGGCCCAGGCGTGCGGTCCTGTGTCCCCTCCGCCTTCGCCCATGTCCCATCGCCCGCGGGCTCCGCTGACGCCGCTCCCCCTTGGAGCCGTGGTTGCGGCGGCGGCGGCAGCTGGGGCGGGGGGTGCGGGGCGTGCGGGCGCTGGGCCTGTGTCCACCGGTTCGCTTGCCGGCTCTGCCTCTTCTGGGGCTTCAGCCGGAAGCGCCAGGGGCATGGCAGGCGCCGCCTTGGGGCATCACAGCGTACGGTCCGTCGCCAGTTCGGGCTCCGCGCTGCCCCCGAGGGCGCTGCCACAGTGGGCCCTGGGATTGGTGCCTCCCAAGGACAGGGCGCGCTTCTCGCTCCAGGGAACCGCGCCAGTGGGCTCTTCTGCGCCCCGTCGAATTGGCAGAGCTGCCGCCTCATCAGGCAGAGCCGGGGTTGGACCGCATGGGCGCAGCAGCGGCGGAGGCAGCGGCCGCGGCAGCAGCAGCGGCGGAGGCAGCGACCGCGGCAGCAGCCGGCCCGGCGGTGCTGGCGGCGGCGGCTCAGCGCGCGAGAGCGTGGCTGACGCAGGGTTGGGTTTCGACGGGGACGTCGCGGCGCTGCCAGAAGACTGGCTCGAGGCGCTGCGTGGGAGCATATGGCGGCTGCGCGCTGCGGCGTACGACCGGCGAGCCGGCACGGACGGGTTCGCAGGCTCGATGTGGGTCGTGCCGTCGCCAGTGCGGCGCATCCTGGTGCTGGCGGCGGAGTCCGTGGACGCGACGGAACGCCGCACTGGCTACAAGCCGGAGTGGGTCACTGCGCTCAGCGAGGCAATCGCTGGCGGGCGGTTTCGCGAAGCGCTCATGCCCTGGCCACGGCTGGCCCCCGCCCTGCCGCAGGCCGTGTTGCGGCAGCGCCTCACCGCGCTTGCGTGGAGGGACGCTCGGCGGGCTCGCCTGCGGAGGCGGAGAGCGCGGCTGCGGCTGGAACTCCGCACGCACTGGCTCGCAGCCAGGCGAATCTTGAGCCGGGTCAGCTGGGCCCACGATGGGATGGCTCTTCCGGAGGAAGGGTCGGCTCTACCGACCCTGGGCGAGCGGTTTCCCCTCGGAGGCGACGGCGACGACGACCACGTCGAAGACGAGGATGCCATCGGCCGCGTGACGCGGTTTCGCGGCGCAGGCGAAACGAAGAGCGGCAGAGCCGGTTCGAAGTGGACCAGCACAGGTGTGGGGCCGGTGGGAAGGAGCCGCGGTTTCGCGGCAGTCAAGGGCCGAGCTGGTGCAGGGACGTCGGCAGCTGCGTCGCGTGGCCAGGGCGGGCTGCCGTTGACTGGCCGCAGCGACGGCAGTGCCAGTCTCGGCGATCCCCGGAGTGACAGAGCCGGCTCGTCAACCGGCAGGGCCAGCTCCCGGGGGAGCGGGCGGGTCAGCAGCCGGTCCAAGACCAGCGACCTTGCCTCCCGGTCATCGCGGCAGAGCGTGCGACTGGCGGACGATGTGCCTCAGATGGACGCTGGACGGCCGTTTTCGTACGACTGGTCGCAGCTGGCCGTGGTTGGACCCCAGCCGTGGGCTCTGGAGCTGGCGCGGTTGCGCGCTGATGCAGCACAGCGTGCGAAGTGGGGCCGCCCTGCAGAGCGCTACCGCGTCTGGCCAGAGCCTGGCCACCGTGGGGCCACGGCCAGAGCCGGCAAGATTTTGGCTGTGGCGCGGCGCGGCGACGTCGGCACATCGCGCTGGATGGCAGGGGCAGCGTCGCTGGAGTCGCTGGTCCTGGCCGCAGGCACGAGACTGGACGGAGCGGAGGCTGCCTCCGAGTGGCGGGCGCGCCTGGCAGCAGCCGAAGCCGCCGCTGACGCATCCGGCGGCCGGGGTCCGTCGACGTCCGCAGCCAGGTCAGCCGCCGGCCGGGCCCAGTGGGGCTCGTCGTCGGCTTGGGCGGCGGGCGGCAGCATGTGGGACGTGGCCCGGGGTGACGGGGCCAGCGCGGCTGGCGGGGTCACGCAGGCGCTGCGACGCGCGGCAGGGGCAGGAGGCGCACCGGCTCTCGTTGGGCTGCCGCTCTCACTTCAGTCGGCGCAGTCCGCGGCAGAGCTGGACGCGCTTCGCAGCGGCTTTGCGAGTCTTCGCCGGCGGAGGGCCGCTGAGGCAGCGGCGGCGGCGGCGGCCGCAGCAGCAGCTGCTGGTCGGGGCGGAGCCGGGACGTCGGCGGGGCAACCGGCTGAGGACGACGAGCTCGCGACGACGTTCCGCCGCGACCGCAACCCGATGGCTCCCTGGGCCGTGGAGCAGCCCAGCGGAGGGCCGGAGCAGACGGCCCACGCCGCGGCCGACCCCTCGGCCAGCGGCGTGGGGGCGGACCTGCGGCCGGCTCTGCCGGCGCACGGGCGGGACATCGGGCTGCGCGGGCCCATGCACCAGGACATGCTCAGCCTCGACTTCGGCCACCGGCGGCCGCTCCCCGTCGTGGACTTTCGAGGGTTTGGCGCGTCGCTCACCGATCCCTTGCTGCGGAGCTTGATGCGAATGGGGAGCGGAGTTTCTGCGGGACCGTCCCGGGCCCCGAGCCTGATGACGTCACCGTCGGTCAAGGCCTTGCGCTCGCTGTCGGTCAGGGGGTGTCGGTCGTTGACGTCCGAGTCGCTGCTGCCGCTGGTACTGGCGAGCCCGTCGCTAACCTCGCTCGACGTCTCTGGCTGCCTTGGGCTCGGCGCAACGTTCTTCCGAGGACTCATGGCCGACTGGTTCTTCGAGACGCGCCGAGACGCGCTTCACCACGCGCTGGGACAGATTCGGGCGGGAAAGGCCCAGCAGGCGGCCCTGCGCGGGGAGATCACCACAGCCCTGCAAGACGTCGACTCGTCGGCGATCGATGAAGAGCTCCTCCTGGCAGAGGACCAGGGCCTGCTCGGAGACGCCGGCGAAACCGCCGGTGGCGGGGTCGGTGGAAGTGGTCGCGACGCCCGATCGTCCACTGCAGCAGGGAGGCGGTCGGGTGCGGCGCAGTCAGGCAGAGCCACTGGCAGAGCCACTTCGAAGTCCTCTTCTGGGCTTGGGCTTGGCGCACCGAGCCCTGCAGGTGAGCGGCGCTCGCGGCTGGAGCTGTTTGGCACTGCCGGCTCTGCGCTGCCGGCCAACGCGCGGCCAACGCGGCTGCGACACGTGCTCCGACGGCTAGACGTGTCGCGGTGCCCCGGAGTCACGCGCGCCGTGGTGCGGAGCTGGCCGTCGCGGCTGCTGTCCCTCGAGTGGCTCTGCTTGCGAGGTGCGGGCGAGGGCGGCGGGAGCGACGCGGTGAGAGACGCGGCGCTGGACCAAATTGCCTCTCGCCCCGGCGGGTTCGCGCGGCTGACGTCGCTTGATATAGGCAACTGTTCCGCCGTGAGCGACGAGGGCGTGGTCGGCTTGCTCAGCGCGACGGCCGGGGCGCTGCAGGAGCTGAACTTGGCAGGGTGTCGCCAGCTGACGGCACTGGCCCTCACCGGGCTGCCGGCTGGCCAGCGGGAGGGTTCCGGCGAAGCGGCCCCGTCCGCTGGGCGGTCGACGGGCGCAGGCGGAGTGCAGGGCGGAGAGGGCAGCCGCCCTGGCGAGCAAGGCAGCGCCGGCGACGGCGTCGGCGCCAGCGTCAAGAGCCGGTCCAGCGTCCGCCAACCAGCATCGGCGAGGCCCTCTGGCGGGAGTCACGGCGGAGAGGCGCAAGGCAGCAAGACTGCAAGCGACAAGCTGCGGGGCTCCGCTTCGCGCGGCTCGCTCAAGGGCAGGCGTGGCGCCTCCTCGTCGCTGGCGTCGACGGCCGCCTCGACAGACTCCTTGGACATGATGGCCACCCGGATGACGTCAGCATCGGACGGGCCAGCTGCCGAGGACCCTGCGCCCATGAGCGACGCGGAGAGCGAGGGCGGCGGTCCACGCTCCGCCGCCGGTGGGGTGACTGGCCCTCACGCAGCCGAGGTCGATGACGATCCAACCGACACGACAGAGGCCGGCGGAAAGCTTGTCCGGGGTCCTCGGACCGGCTTTCGGAAGGACTACGCGAGCATTCGCGACACGATGCGTGCGCGGCGCAGGAGCCCGTCTCTCACTGAGGGAAAGTTGCTCGGAATCGATGCCGACAAGCAGCTGGCACTCTCTGCTGCAGAGCCGGAGATGGGCAGAGCTGCGAAGGAAGGGGCAGAGCGAGAGCGAGCGGTTGCAGCAGCGATGGGCGAGCCAACATCGTCGGCGATGCTGACGGGGCCTCGGGTCAGGGCCCCCTCCGTCGCCATCGTGAAGGTGGACCTGTCAGACACGCTGCTGGGCGACTCCGCTCTTGGGCTCATCGCAGGCGCTTGCCCTCAGTTGACCGCTCTGACGCTGCGTCGCTGCCGCCGCATCGGCGCATCAGGGCTCGGCTCAATCTTCCGCCGCTGCCACCGGTTGACGTCGCTGGATGTGACAGACTCCCAGCAGCTGAACGACGCCGCCATATCGGCTCTCGTGGCAGCCTGCACTCCAACGGATCTTCGGCAGGGCAGAGCCACGTTCCTCGCGGCGGCTGCCAGCCTTCGGTCAACCTCCGAGGTTGACTGGATGCAGAGCCAGGGGTTCGCCTGCCCGCTGTCCGCGCTGACGCTCACCGGCTGCCACCGCATCACCGACGACGGCGTCGCCGCGCTGGCCAGGCGATTCGGAGCGTCGCTCCAAGCGCTGCATCTCTCAGGGTGCAGGGCGGTCGGAGACGCGTCGCTCAGTGCGCTAGCAGAGCACTGTTTCGGCCTCCAGGAGCTCTCCCTGGCCGGAAGACTCAACGTGCAGCTGCCTGCCGTGAAACCGCCGGGCAACGCCGTCGCCGGCACAGACGCCACCAGCCACGCAATGCTGATCCGCCGCACGGTGGACGACGATGGCAACGACATCGCGTCAGACGACGACGGCGACCAAGGTGACCTTGCCGGTGGCGACGACGCCGAAGCGTGGTCGTCCGGAGACGAAGCCACACAGCGAGCTCTGGCGGCGCTGGACGACGGGGACGACGTGGTGGCTGCCGCCGCTGCCGCCACCGCGGGCGGCGCCGACCGCCGCCGGCTGGCCCGGCTCCGGGGGGGTCCCAAGCAGCACCACAAGACGATGTTTGGCCGCCCCAGGGTCACCGGGGCGGGGCTGCGACGCCTCTTCGAGTCGGTCGCGCTGCGGGCGTCGCTCCAACGGCTGGACCTGCGTGGTCTGGTGCAGCTCAAGGACGCTGACGTGGCGCTGATGTTCCCTCTGGAAGCGGAGCGAGAGCGGGAGCGACGCTTGGACCGAGCCAAGCGGCGCAGACGCCGGCGGCGGAAGCAAAAGCGCCGAATGCGCTGGCTCCAGCAGCACAGCCGCGAGCACCAGCCTCAGCAGCAAGAGCCAGGCACAGGCGACAGCTTCGACACCGATCGGAGTGGCGACGAAGCGGACGGGGACGGCAAGCGCGACGGCGCGCGGAGGCAGCGGCAGGGGGCGTTGCCGGGCCGTCGCGGGACCAGCAAGGCGCTATCACGTCGCACAGGCGCCCAGGCGCGACACCGCGCGTCGGCCAGAGCCACATCGAAGGGACTCGGGGTCAGCTCAGCAGGCGACGCAGCGGGATCTGCCCCAGCAGCCGTCGCAGCCGCCGGTGCGGCGTCGGCGTGGCCAGGCGCGGACGCGGCCAGAGGCCCGGGCGACGGCAGCAGCGGCTCCGACGGCTCGGGGGACAGCGACTCCTCGAGCGGTGTGTCGGACAACACCCTCCAGGAGCGCCCCGACCGCGTGGCCCCCGGCTACTTCGACAACCCCTCCGACCGGCGCATCCTTCGCGGGGGCGGCGGCGGCCTCGACGGCATCAGCACCGACATCTTCGGCAGAGCCACTTCCGACTTTGTCGTCGGAGACGCCGACGGAACGATCGACGGCGCTGGCACGTACGGGGGCATCGACGCCGAGGTGGCCAGTCTGGCAGGATCGAGCGACGCGGAGCGCCGCCGGGAGGAAGAGCTGAACATCGCCTACGCGTCGCCCGCAGGTCTGCAGTCTCTCAACCTGCGCGGCACCCGAGTCGGCAGAGCCGCGGTGCAGCGGCTCACCTCGTGGCTGGTAGAGCAGCGGCAGCTCACACGGCGGGCGGCTGCGAGCGCTGGGTTGCTGCCCGACGGCCTGGCTGCGGACGGCGGGCCAGACAGCGGCTGGGAGGGCTGGGGCGACCAGGCCCACACCCTCGCGCCGGCAGGGCCGCTCTCTTCAGCGTTCGGCGACGGGGACGCCTCGGGCGAGCCAGCCCTGCCGGCAGCTGCTGCGGTGGCCGGGGCTCTGCCGACCAGCTCTGCCTTGGCGAATCCACGCACCGGCTTGCCGCGCGACGGCCCCACCGCGGGCGTTCGAGGCGCTGCGCCGCGGCTGCGCATCGGCCGCCGACGCACTGCCGTCGCGGCCGTGGAGGTGCCCCCGTTCACGCCTGCGCTGCGCCGGCTCCTCCTCAGCAACTGCGCCGACCTTGACGACGCGGCACTGGCGGAGTTCGGCAGGGCGGCCCCGTACCTGGAGTCGCTGACGATCGACGGCAGCGTGCTTGTGACCACGGCGGGCGTCGCTGCTGTTGCCGCCGTGTGCCCCAACCTGCGCTTGCTGAGCCTGTGCCGGGTCAGCCTGGTGACGGACGACGCCGTGGCTGCGCTCGCGCGCGACTGCCCGCTGATGGAGCGGCTTCGGGTGAAGGACTGCCCGGACATCACTCAGGGCGGCTTGCTGCGGGCGGCCCGGCTGCTGCCGCGGGTGTGGCTCGGCCTCGAGTCGTCGCTCCAGCTCGGGCAGTCGCACGTCGCCCAAGTGTCGGTCGCCGACCAGTCAGAGGGCCAAGAGGCCTCCGGGACCGCCCAACTGGCCATTCCAGCCCCGGCCTCCGGGAATCGGCGCAGTGACCACCTTGCGGCGGTCAAGAGTGGCAGGTCCGTTGCGCCGGAGCAGTCGCTGCTGGCCGTCACGGCGTCCATCGAGCCGTCCGTCGCGACGGGGCGGTCGGCCGGAGACGCTGCCGATGCGACGGGGGGACGGCGGGCGGTTGCCGTCAAGGCATTTCCGGGACACTTCCCGGAGTACCCGCGGGACACGGCGACGCCATCGGTGCTGTGGTCGGCGCGCACGGCCGGAGCCAAGGGCGGGCTGTCGTCCCGAAGCTCCGGGGCCGGCCGAGACACGTCTCGCAGCTTCGCCACCCCACCGACCTTGGCTGCGCAGCGTGGCGCCGACGGCGAGGGCCGGTCCGGGGCGGTGGATGCGGTTCTGGCTCTGCCACGGGCTTGGGACGAGCCAGGCAGCGGTCGATCGGACGCCGAGGTGGGCGACGTCGGCACCTTGGGACGGCTGAAGCGCGGCGCGCTGTCGCCTCTTGCTCACGGCGCGACAGTTGGTGGCCGGGGCAGGTCGCTGCATCGCGAGGACGGGGCCCCCGCGGAGCCAATGCAGCGCGGAGGAAGTGCCCCGGCTCTGCCTCGCGTCTCTCACCGCGGGACCGGCGCAGCCGAGTCACACCGCCATCGCAAGCGTGTCAAGGACACATCAGGCACGGCGCAGCTTCGCAAGGCCAGCACGTTGCTGGCGGCGGCGCTGGGCAAGCTGGCAGGGTTCGTGGAGCAGCGGGAGGCGGCGAAGGGCTCCGCGGCAGCAGCTGCCGTCGCAAACGCCGTGGCCGACAGCGAGCTGGCGCGGAGCCGCAGGGCGCAGTCCCGGCCGGGGGCCTCAGCCCCTGGGTCGGCGATGGTGGCGTCTCCGCTGAAGCAGAGCCACTGGCCCGCGCCCGACGCCCAACGAGCTGCTTCCGGCAGAGCCACCACACCGCAGCCACGCTCCACGGTGCGTGCGGAGCCGCCAGAGACGTCAGAGGCAGCGGCGACTGCCGCAGCTGGGTTTGTGGCTGGGACGGAGTCGGGGCGCACCGGGCGCGAAACCGCCGGAAGTGGCCAGCATGCGCAGCAGGGGGCACTGCCAGTGCTGCCCATGCCCCAGGCTCAGCCTCGCACTGCCCCGTCCGGCCGATCATCCGGACGTCCCGGGCGGGTCAGGTCCCAGTCAGCGGGGCCGGTGCGTCGCTCCCTCTCGCCGGCCCCGGCGGAGGCGGGGTCTGCCGCAGGCAAGGACGGCTCTGCCGATGCGGAGGACAGCGGCCCCGCAGACGCGTCGCGCGGCGCAGGCGATCTGGGCCCAGCCGCCGAGGCCGGCAGCTCTGCCAAGCAGTGGCTGGTCGGGGAGTCTGCGGACGGGGACGGCCCCGGTGGGGCCGGCTCTGCCCGGGGCGTGTCCGCGGCTGCGGGCGGGGCGGCCCTGGATGCTTGGGACGACTCTGAGACCGGCCGATTGCTGCGCCGCTCAGCCGCCTCTGCCATCGTCGCCGCGTCAATGCTGCCCTCGGCGGAGGGCCTTGGGCCGTCCGCGCTTGCTGCGGTGTCGTGCGAGGTGGGTCTGACCCCCGCTCTGCCGCTGGTGCTTCGCACGGTTTCGCGTCGCGCGGAGGAGATGCGCGCGGCTGCGGTGCTGCAGCACAACCTCCGCCAGTACAGGCGGCGCTGCATGGTGCTGCGGGCGCAGCGGGCGGTGACCACCGCCGTCGCCGAGCGGCTCCGGGCGGGGGCCGTCGCGATGCAGCGGCTCTGGCGGCAGTACTCGGCGCGCCTGCAAGTGCGCCGCCTGCTTGCAGAGCGGGTCACGACCCTGTCACGGCACCGCATGGCGTCGTGGAAGCTGATCCAGCGCTGGTGGCGCGGCTGCGTGGGGCGGGAGGAGGCGAGGCGGCACCGCTTGGCGCGGCTGCTGAGGCGCTTCCACGCCTGGAGGCGGCTCGTGCGCGCCTTCAACGTGGCGGCGGCCGAGAGGCCGGCTGACTGCGCCGTCACGATCCAATCGGCCTGGCGCATGCACGTCGCCAAGACGTCCGCCGCCGTCCGCCGCCGAGCCGCGACGTCCATCGGCAGAGCTTCATGCAGAGCCGTGTTCCGGCGGCGACTGGTCGCGGCTCTGCCGGCCGTCCGCCGCGTGGCGCTGGCGCGGCTGGCCGTCGCCCGCTTCGGCCAGTGCCGTTGGCGCGGGTTCGCCTACGGCCGTCGCGTGGCGGCGGAGCTCCGAGAGCGCCGTCGCGCTGGCGCAGCTGCTCTGCAGACGTGCTTCCGCGGCTTCGCCAGCCGGAGGAACGCAAGAGCGATGCGCCGACGGACGCTGCTCGGAGCAACGCTGCTCGGCGCCGCCGCCCGGGGCCTGTTGGTTCGCGCTCGGCTCTGCCGGCACTTCGTAGCCACTCGGTTTATCGAGACGCCGCCGATCATGACCAGCCTGGGGCCCCCCGACAGCGAGGCAGCGGGCCCTCCGCCAGCCGACCACGGCGCCGCCCGAGACCGGGAGCGACCAGCGGCATCGCCGCCCGCTGGCGCACGCTCTGGCGAGCATGCGAACGCGAGTGCGGATGCGGATGCGGATGCGGATGCGGATGCGGAAGCTGCTGGTGGCGACGCCGCAGGGGCGGCCGTGGCAGCGGTGGCGCCAGTGTGGCCCTTCCCAGCGCGCGCGCGGTGCGTGTGGCAGCGCCGGCTGGCGGAGCGTGTGCTGGAGAGGCGCAGGGTGGCGGCCGCAGCGACCCGGCGCATCTTGCGTCAGTGGCGCGTGTTCCGGTTCCGGCGGCTGCTCTGGCACCGTCACTTTGGCCGTCTGGTGGAGCGCAAGCGGGTGAACGACGCGGCGTCTCTCATCCAGCGTCAGTGGAAGACCCACGTGGGCAGAGCCATCGTCCGCGAGGGACGCCGACGCGCTCGCCTGGCGCGGCTGGTCGCAGCGCATGCGCGTGGCTTCATGACCCGGCGGCGCCTGCGGCGTGAGCGGCAGGAAGCACTGCAGGCTGAGGCGGCTGAGCGGGCGGCGGCGAAGCACCCGTGGCTGCGGGGCTGGGTGCGGAACGTCGAGTGCGGAGCCGCCGTCAAGATCCGCCGGTGGTGGCGAGCCATCATCGGGCCGCACCTGGCGCTGCGGCGGTGGCGGGTGAAGCGCGACGCGGCGGCCAGAGTGCTGCAGCGAGCGTTCCAGGCGTTCTCCTGGCGGAGAATGTTCCGCTCCGCAGCGACCCGTCGGGCCGATGCGGTTTCGCGGCTCTGCCGGTGGTGGCGGAACAACCGCACGATGCGCCTGTGGCGCGCGCTGTTCCGGAACAAGGCGGCTCTCAAGGCCCTGGCGCGGCGGCGCGAGCGCTCGGCGCACCGGGTGACGGAGCGCCTCGAGACGCGCTGGGCGCTCGACCTGAAGCGCCAGCACGAGGTGGCCAGGATCATGCAGCGGCTCTACCGGGCCCGCTCCTCGGAGCGCAACTCGCCCACGTGGCAGGCGCGGCGGCGGCTCTTCGAGGAGCTGCAGTACGCTCCGCGGCAGCGGCGGGTGTTCCTGGCGGCGGCCGAGTCCCAGGAGCTGGTGCCGTTCAAGTCCGCGCGCGCCTATCTCCCGGCCGTGCGGGGCGACCTGGTCGACAGGGCCCGCCGGCGGCTGCGCGTGGACGTGCGCGTGCTCGCTCGGCGGATCGTGGAGGGCACCCGGGCGGAGGCGGAGGAGGCTTCGAGCGAGACGGCGCTGGCCATCAGCGGCGGCGGCGGGGCAGTCGAGCGACTCCGCGCCGCTCTGGCGGGGGCCCGATCGGGCGGCGGCGGCGAGCACATGGCGTCCCTGATGCGGGTCAGCGAGGAGGAGCGTCGCCTGATGGAGGTCGTTCGGGCGGCCGGCCAGGGGGGCTGGGGCCTGGGGCCGTTCGCGGGCATGAAGGCCTTTGGAGGCGCCGTTCTGGCCGTCACCGGCGGCCTCGGAACCAGGCGGCGAAAGCAGCGGGCCGCGGCGAGGCCGCCGCTCCAGCCGCCCTCGTCGTCCGCGCGCTCCGGCAGAGCCGCTGTCCGGACGGTGGCCAGGCCCTGGTCGACGCAGGCAGCGGCGGGGCTGACCTCCAGGGCGGAGCACCACCACCGGCAGCACCCCGACCAGGACGCCGACGTCCTCGACGAGGCAGAGGAGGAGGAGGAGGAGGACGGGGACGACGACGCCGATGACGACGCGGATGACGACGAGCTGCGGCTCGACGACGAGGGACCGGCAGAGCCGCGAAACCGCGGCGCGGCCTGGGGACGGCGGCGGCGTCGTGGCCTGGGCGAACCCGAGAGGCTCGGCGGCGGGATCGAGGGGGCCCTGGTGGGGCCCCGCATGCCCCAGCAGGGGGACCTGCCCAAGGACAGCCTGCCGCTCGCAGGCCCCGGAGATGCGCGGCGGCCGGACACACGGGCCGACGCGGAGGCCTCGGTGCAGGAGGCGGCGGCGCGAAACCGCGCCCAGGCGGCGGTGAAGCGCCGGGCCAGGGCGCGGCTGCGAGCGCGGCTGGTGGGGCTCAGCGTCGGCGCCGAGGCGAACGCTCTGGCGGTGCGCCTCCTCAACGCGTACGAGCTGGGCAGGGCGGAGATGGTGCTGCGCCGGCGGGCGCTGGCGCTGGGGTGGCGCACCCCCGCGATGCGGAAGCGAGACAAGGCCACCTCCAAGGCGGCCCGCAGACAGGGTCCAGCCGGGTCAGGCGCGGAGGCCGGAGCGGACGCGCTGGCGGCCGCGTCACTCGCGGCGGGCAGCGCCGTGCCGGCCGGCGGGTCGGCCTCGTCGTCGTCGTCGGCGACGTCGTCCGTGGCGGCGTCGGCCGCGTCGGCGCTCCGGGCTGCCTCCAAAGCGGGGTACGTCGAGTCGCGCCGGGACAGCAAGGCGGCTGACTGGGAGGCAGACGCCCTCACGCGCGTGTGGATGGGGGGCAAGCGACCCGGGGGCCTGTTCCCGGCGCTGGAGGCGGAGGCGCGGCTGGTGCAGGCGAGCCTGGGGCTGGCCAACGCGAAGAACATCCGCGGGGCCCCGGGCCCGTTCGGGGTGGAGGGCTGGCACTTTGCACGCGCCGTCAGCGTCCGGCCCGACGAGGCAGAGTTGACCGTCGCGGACATTCGCACGCGCAAGCGCATTCGCGACCTGGACTGGGAACGCGCGGCGGGGTACCACTACGCCGCCATGGCGAGGGAGGAGCTGGCCAAGACGCGCCGCGAGGAGGCCAACTTGAAGCGGGACATCGACGCCATGCAGCGGCGGTCGGCGGACATGGAAGACGCTCTCTCGCGCTTTCGCGCAGTCACGGACGAGCTGGCGGCGGACGTCACGGAGCACGAGGCGCAGGCGCGGAGGAACGAGGAGGCGCAAGAGCGCGTGCTCAGGGAGGTGGAGGCCGTGCGGGCGGAGGCGTGGGCGGCGCGCGAGGAGGGAGGAGGGGTCATCGGCGCGGACGAGCTGCTCGCGCTGATGCGCAGGCTGACGGCCGCCGCAGGCATGGAGGAGGGGATCTGACCGCACTGCGTGTCGGCAGCGCGGCCGCCCTGCAGTGTCAGCGCGATTCGGCGATGTGCAGGCTTGGCATCGCGGAGCTGGTCGGCGCTTGCAGGGCATGTGCGCGCGCAGCGAGGCCGAGTGTGACGCTGGCCTTCTCGGTGCAGGGAAGGCGTGGTCGCACTGGCGCAAGCAGGCAGGTTCTGTGGGCGTGCGCAAGGCTTGCTTGTGTGTGCACCGCGTCGTTGTTTGGAGCGAGTGCGACTGTGCAGGCATTCCACAGTGCGTGGCTTGCTGTGTCCACCCCCGCTTGGGCCAGAGCCGCCAGCCGCGTGTTCGTTTGCTTGTTTTCTCAGCTGAGCCAGTTCCGTGGCCCCAATTGAACGACGAATGGATCGCGAGTGCGGCACCTGAGGCGGCAGGGGGGAGGGTCCCAGTGAATCTGTTGAGAGGAGCAACTGTGCAGCAACCACAAGTCGTGTTGTTCCGACTCGGTCTGACACTTCGCCACGGAGCGGCCAGCCCGCAAGCTGAGCTTTGCTCGCACAGATGAATCGGGGGCGTGGAAGGAGCACGAGCTACTGCAAGCAAGCCCCAATCAGTCGGCGCACTTGCGCGAAGTGGGGGTGATGTTCGCCCAAGGACCTCGCAAAGATGCCAGAACACCTGGTGAGCAGTTCCAGGGCGACCTCATTCTCGCCCTTGAGCAGCCGACACTGCGCCATCGTGTACACCGTGTTCGCGAAGCTCGGGTGCTCCTCGCCAAGCGAGGAGGCTTGGATGGCCCCGCACCGCTCCAGCAGATCCAGTGCCGCGTCGTACTCACTCATTTGCAGCCGACATTGCGCCATCGCGTACAGCGTGCCTGCAAAGTCTGGGTGATCCTCGCCCACCGACGAGGCCTGGATGGCCCTGCAGCTCTCCAGCAGAGTCAGCGCTGCGTTGTACTCCCCCTTGGCACGCCGACACTGCGCCATTGTGGACACCGCGCCCGCGAAGTCTGGGTGCTCCTCGCCCACCGACAAGGCGTAGATGTCCCGGCAGCGCTTCAGCAGCTCAAGTGCCGCGTCATACTCGCCCTTGTGCTGCCTACATTGTGCCATTGTGAACAGCGTGCGGGCAAAGTCTGGGTGCTTCTTGCCCACCAACAAAGTGCTGGCTTCCGCGCACCTCTCCAGCAGATCCAGCGCCGCATCGTACTCGCCAATCTGAAGCCGACACTGCGCCATCGTGTACAGCGTGCTCACGAAACTAGGGTGATCCTCGCCAAGCGACGAGGCTTGGATGGCCCCGCACCGCTCCAGAAGCTCCTGTGCTGCGTCGCACTCGCCCATTTGCAGCCGACATTGCGCCATTGCGTACAGCGTACCTGCGAAGCTCGGGTGCTCCTCGCCCAGCGACAAGGACTGACAGTCCCTGCAGTGTTCCAGCAGATCCAGCGCCACATTGTACTCGCCCAAAGCACGCCGGCACTGCGCCATCGTGTACAGCGTGCCGCCGAGGTTCGGGTGCTCCTCGCCCACCGAGGAGGTGTAGATGTCTCTGCACCGCTCCAGCAGATCCAGTGCTGCGTCGTACTCGCCCTTCTGCTCACGACACTGCGCCATCGTGTACAGCGTACTTGCAAAGTTTGGGTGCACCTTGCCAACCGACGAGGCGTAGATGTCCCTGCACCGCTCCAGCAGCTCAAGCGCCGCGTCGTACTCGCCCCTGTGCTGCCAGCACTGCGCCATCGTGAACACCGCGCTTGCAAACCTCGGGTGATCCTCGCCAACTGACGACGCGTACATGTCCCTGCAGCGCTCCAGGACCTCCAGCGCCGCATCACACTCGCCTCGATGCAAAAGCCGAACCCCGCATGCGTGCAGCCTCAGACCAAAAGCGTGGCTCGCGTCAGCATCCTCACGACAGCTTGCTGCCACCAACAAGCACAACACCTCCAGCGCCCCGAACGAAGACGCCCGCGCGCAAGTCTCCGACAGCGAGTGCACTGCGCCGCCTCGACGGTGCCGCCACGCCTCGCTGCACAGCCGCTCGCCCAGCCTCAAGCCGCGCAGCTGTGACGCGATCATGCGCTCCGCCAGTCCCGCTGAGTCGCCCCCGAACGACAGCGCAGCGCCTCGCCGCTCGCTCTGCGCGCCGGACCCAGACACCTTCACGCGCCGCCCACACCCCCGCTGCATGGCCGCCCACGCCTGCGCGACGGTACTCCCAGCTGCGGCTGCTTCCTGGCCTACCAGTACCGCCGTCACCAGCGGCACGCCGCGCCCCCTGGCCGCCACACCACGAGCCACGCAGCACGCCAGCAGCCAGTCCGCATCCGCATCGGCGCCCCCGGCAGCTCCCTCTGACACCAGACACTCCAGCGCCGCTGCACCGCTCGACCCGGGACTCGGCAGGCTGCCGCACGCCGCAGCGGCGCGAAGCACCGGTCGAGGAAGCCCCATACCGCCGGGCTCCCCTGCTCGGTCCAGCATCGCGCCCAGCACCCGCCACGCGTGCCGCAGCCCCAGCCCGCGGGTATGAAGGCCGGCTTTGACCGCTCGCCGCACCCACGCCACGTCGTCGCCCTGCCCCGCTCGCCAGCACTCGATCAGACGCTCCTGCACCGCATCCGCCGCCCGGGCCACGTTGTCGGCGCCCAGCAACACGCCGCCCGCCGCCACAAGTCTGCCCTTCGCAAGGCCCGCGGCATCCCCGCCACTGGCCATCACGGCGTCCGGTGACACCGGCTCCGCCCCTGCCTCCCGCAGCACGGCTGCCGCCTCGGGTCGGAACAGCGCCGTCAAGTGCTGTGCCCGCCAGTACTGCCTGGGCCGCGGCAGGAGCACTCGGATCGCCCCGTCGCTCGACTGCATCACCGCCACCCCGCAGCACGACGCCAGCGGGCCCAGCTCAACCGCGCTCCACACCGGAGCCGTGGCGCCAGTCAGGAGCCCAGCCTCCCGAGCGGCCAGTGTGGCCAAGGCAGCGTCAGTCGAGCCGCCCTCCGGCAGCCCCACCACTCGCAGCACTGGTGAGGACGAGGACGAGGTCCAGCCATCCAAAGCTGCCCTGCCACCTTCACCATCAGCGCCAGACGGGGCCCTCAGAGCAGCGGCCCACACGACCGCAACCTGGCCACCCGCCGCCGCACCGCCGCCCGTCACGTCGGGGATGCACAGCCGGTGCGTGTCCAGCAGCACCACCTCGCCCCACGGCAGCGCGTGCAGCTCCACGTCGAACGGCAGACGACTCGGCACCCCACCGGCATCTCTGGCCACAGTGGCGCTGTGCTCCGCGTGCACCGGCCGCAGCGGGTCCAGCACCACGCCGTGCTCCGCCTCCACCTGCGCGCACACCCCTGAGCTCTCGGCCGCATGCCGGCCCGCCCCCACGCTCTCCAGCAGCGCGTCCGTGGCCGGGCCCAGCCGCGGGAAGCCGTCCGGGTCCCTGTCGCCCCGCACCCTCCGGT
Organism: Cafeteria roenbergensis; assembly: GCA_008330645.1. Taxonomy (NCBI): domain Eukaryota; class Bigyra; order Bicosoecida; family Cafeteriaceae; genus Cafeteria; species Cafeteria roenbergensis. The sequence goes on from VLTN01000086.1 coordinate 48,380, forward strand.
ACTCGTGCCGGGTGAACAAACCTGAGATGGGAGCCTTCAGACTCGGGGCCAGGTGCAGCCCCGCCGCCAGCTCCTCCGCCACGCCGTCCAGCTCCGCGCACACGTGTGCCGTCCTCCCGCCGTCACCCGATCCCACCCGCAGCGTGTCGCCGCCGACCGCGTGCCGCGAGAAGCCCTGCACGCGGTACACCCGCTCCGGCCGACCAGCCGCGTCGCGCACCGTCACGTCCACGCACGACGCCAGCGGTACCGTCAGCAGCCGCGCCGCGTCCGCCTCGTGGAGGTGCGTGAGCATGGCCAGCTCGTGCTTGGCCGCCTTGTCCGCCATCACAGAGGAGCCCTTGTAGATGCCCACCGTGTCCTCGGCGATCTTGAAGAAGGCCCCCCTGCTGGGGTCGGCCACCTTGACGCCCCCCGCGAAGCCTACGTCCACCACTCGGAGACTCTCGCCACCCCGCAAGCGGCCCACGCACTCCTGCGTGATGACCTGAAGCGGCCTGTCGTCGCCGCTGCGCCTGCGCTGCTTGGCGTCGTGGAAGGCCCGGGCGATGGCGTCGGCGGCGCCCTCGGTGATGCGCTGGAAGGCCTGCCTCACACCCGCCAGCTCCTCCAGGCGCTCCAGGTGGTCGTGGGCGGTGAGCGTGGGCTTGTTGCGGAGGCGCGCGGCCTTGTCGCCCACGGTCTCGGGGCGAGCTGCGCCGGCTGCGGCCGGATGTTCAGCTCGGTGCGGCATGCCCGCTCCGCGAGGCGCAGCGCCAGGGGCTGTGCTGGCTTGCGCGGCATGGCCAGGGGCGAGGACAGTTTGCTGAAGCACAGCTGCATATTGGCCCGCTCCCGCAGCGCCGGCTTCCGGGGCCGTGAACGCCCCTGCCGCAGGGAACATGCCGCTTTCAGTCAAAGCGGTTCTGCACTCTTCATCTGTGCTGCGGTGGGCCACTGCGAGGGAGCGGGCGGGCGGCCAAAGCGAGCGGGCGCAAACAAACTGAGCTTGGCAGCCAGCACGCGCCCCGCTGACATCCTGTTCTCCAGTCACAACGCGCGCCCCCAAAGCTGCACGAACGGCTCGCAACACCTGGCGCCTCCCTCACTTGGACCTCAGGTGCGGGTCGGCCCGGCGAAAGTGTGAGTGTTGTTTTCCGGGCAGGTGGGTAAGCTTGTTGTTGGGCTTGACTGTGGCGTGAACTCACGAGCTGTGTCTCGCTGTCTTGAGTTGACTCTGCCGGGCCCCGAAGCCGCCGAAGTGCTCGCCCGCCGCTAGACTGGTGGAGGGCAGCGCTCTTCAGTCGCCCTCCCCTGGCTCCGCCGCCCTGAGCTGCCTGCCGCGTCCCTGTCCTGCTCCAAAGCGCCCAACGAATTGGCCGCAGAGCTCGTAGATGTGTTCGGCGCCAGCAGATGCGCCCCTTGCCCACCTTCAGGCCGTGATGCTTCCGCGGACCCAGCCCTGCCGCCGTGCGAGTAGGCAGGAGGATATCATTGCTGCCTGACGAGAAGCGCGGGGGCAAGGGGGCCGGTCCACCACCGCTCCGACGCTCGCACCAGAACCCCAACAGGGCACACACAAGACAACATGAGCTCCATTGTGCCCTTCCTCGTCACGACCACGGGACGCAGGGGACCGGCAGCGGAAGTGGAGCGTTTGCGGTGAGCAGGGACGGCTGAGTGGCAACTCGTGGCAGCGTGATGGGTGTGATCTGGGATTGGGCTTGGGATTGCGGGTTTCGCGCGGTTTGTGATTCATCGGTGATGGATTTTGCTGGATTGGGTTTTGATGAGTCTGCGAATCGAGTGTCCGGCCCAAACTGTGGTTAACGTCAACAAATGTGCGGGCAAGACTCTCCATCGGGTGGCACAGAAACGAAGACCACGGACCCCATATGCCGCACCGATTCAAAGTATTGAGCAACCTCGTACCGCCGCCCGCACGCGATTCCCCAACGTCCCGGCAGGGTCGACACGGGCGAAATCCAGCTACTGCAAGCAAGCTTCAATCTCTTGACGTGCAGCCAGGAAGTGTGGGTGCCGTTCACCCAATGACCTCGCAAAGATCACAGAGCACCGAGTTAGCAGACCCAGCGCCGCATCGTTCTCCCCCTTGTCACGCCGACACTGCGCCATCGTGTACAGCGTGCTCGCGAAGCTCGGGTGCTCCTCGCCCACCGACGAGGCTTGGATGTCCCTGCACCGCTCCAGCATATCCAGCGCCGTATCAATCTCCCCCTTTTCCTGCCAGCACAGCGCCATCGTGTACAGCGTGCTCGCGAAGCTCGGGTGCTCCTCGCCCAGCGACAAGGCGAAGATGTCCCTGCACCGCTCCAGCAGACCCAGCGCCGCATCGTACTCCCCCTTGTTGCGCCGACACTGCGCCATCGTGTACAGCGTGTTCGCGAAGTGCAGGTGCTCCTCGCCCACCGACGAGGCCTGGATGTCCCTGCACCGCTCCAGCAAACCCAGCGCCGCATCGTACTCCCCCTTGAGCATCCGGCACTGCGCCATAGTGTACAGCGTGCTCGCGAAGCTCGGGTGCTCCTCGCCCACCGACGAGGCTTGGATGTCCCTGCACCGCTCCAGCAGATCCAGCGCCGCGTCGTACTTCCCTGTGGCCTGCCGACACTGCGCCATCGTGTACAGCGTGTTCGCGAAGTGCAGGTGCTCCTCGCCCACCGACGAGGCGAAGGTGTCCCTGCACCGCTCCAGCAAACCCAGCGCCGCATCGTACTCCCCCTTGTCCTGTCGACACTGCGCCATTGTGTTCAGGGTGCCCGCGAAGCTCGGGTGCTCCTCGCCCACCGACGAGGCGTAGATGTCCCTGCACCGCTCCAGCAGACCCAGCGCCGCATCGTACTCCCCCTTGTCCTGTCGACACTGCGCCATCGTGTACAGCGTGTTCGCGAAGTGCAGGTGCTCCTCGCCCACCGACGAGGCGTAGATGTCCCTGCACCGCTCCAGCAGACCCAGCGCCGCATCGTACTCCCCCTTGAGCATCTGGCACTGCGCCATTGTGTTCAGGGTGCCCGCGAAGCTCGGGTGCTCCTCGCCCAGCGACGAGGCCTGGATGTCCCTGCACCGCTCCAGCAGACCCAGCGCCGCATCGTACTCCCCCTTGTTACGCTGACACTGCGCCATCGTGGATAGCGTACTCGCGAAGCTCGGGTGCCCCTCGCCCACCGACGAGGCCTGGACGTCCCTGCACCGCTCCAGCAGACCCAGCGCCGCATCGTACTCGCCCTTGTCGAGCCGACACTGTGCCATCGTGTACAGCGTGCCCGCGTAGCTCGGGTGCTCCTCGCCCAGCGACGAGGCGAAGATGTCCCTGCACCGCTCCAGCAGACCCAGCGCCGCATCGTACTCCCCCTTGAGCATCCGGCACTGCGCCATTGTGTTCAGGGTGCCTGCGAAGCTCGGGTGCTCCTCGCCCAGCGACGAGGCGTAGATGTCCCTGCACCGCTCCAGCAGATCCAGCGCCGCATCATACTGCCCCTTGTGCACCTGACACTGCGCCATCGTGTACAGCGTGTGAGCGAAGCTCGGGTGCTCCTCGCCCACCGACGAGTCGAAGATGTCCCTGCACCGCTCCAGCAGACCCAGCGCCGCATCGTACTCCCCCTTGTCACGCCGACACTGCGCCATCGTGAACAGCGTGTTCGCGAAGCTCGGGTGCTCCTCGCCCACCGACGAGGCGAAAATGCCCCTGCACCGTTCCAGCAGATCCAGCGCCGCGTCGTACTCGCCTCGACCCAGCAGGCGGAATGCACACGCCTGAAGCCTCGTCCCCAGAGCTTTGTTATCACCAGCGTCCGCGCACCAGCCCGCGGCCACCAGCAAGCACAACACCTCCAGTGCCCCGAACGAAGACGCCCGCGCGCAAGTCTCCGACAGCGAGTGCACTGCGCCGTCTCGACGGTGCCGCCACCCCTCGCCGCACAGCCGCTCGCCCAGCCGCAAACCGCGCAGCTGCGACGCGATCATGATCTCTGCCAGTCCCGCTGAGTCGTCTCCGAACGACAGCGCAGCGCCTCGCCGCTCGCTCTGTGCGCCGGACCCAGACACCTTCACGCGCCGCCCACATCCCCGCTGCAGGGCTGCCCATGCCTGCGCGACGGCACTCCCAGCTGCGGCCGCTGCCTGGCCCACCAGCGCCGCCGTCGCCAGCGGCACGCCGCGCCGCCTGGCCGCAACACCACGAGCCACGCAGCATGCCAGCAGCCAGTCCGCATCCGCAACGGAACAACCGGCAGCGCCCTCTGACGCCAGACACTCCAGCGCCGCTGCACCGCTCGACCCGGGGCTCGGCAGGCTGCCGCACGCCGCAGCGGCGCGCAGCACCGATGGACGGAGCCCCACACTACCAGGCTCCCCTGCTCGGTCCAGCATCGCGCCCAGCACCCGCCACGCGTGCCGCAAACCCAGCCCGCGGGTATGAAGGCCGGCTTTGACCGCTCGCCGCACCCACGCCACGTCGTCGCCCTGCCCCGCTCGCCAGCACTCGATCAGACGCTCCTGCACCGCATCCGCCGCCCGGCCCACGTTGTCGGCGCCCAGCAACACGCCGCTAGCCGCCACAAGCCGGCCCATCGCGCGACCCTCCTCATCCGCACCACCTGCCATCACGGCGTCCGGTGACACCGGCTCCACCCCTGCCTCCCGCAGCACGGCCGCCGCCTCGGGTCGGAACAGCGCCGTCAGGCGCTCCGCGCGCCAGTACTGCTCGGGCCGCGGCAGGAGCACTCGGATCGCCCCGTCGCTCGACTGCAGCACCGCCACCCCGCAGCACGACGCCAGCGGGCCCAGCTCAACCGCGTTCCACACCGGAGCCGTGGCACCGGTCAGGAGCCCAGCCTCCCGAGCGGCCAGTGTGGCCAAGGTAGCGTCAGTCGAGCCGCCCTCCGGCAGCCCCACCACTCGCAGCACTGGTGAGGACGAGGACGAGGTCCAGCCATCCAAAGCTGCCCTGCCTTCTTCACCGTCGGCGCCAGACGGGGCCCTCAGAGCAGCGGCCCACACGACCGCAACCTGGCCGCCCGCCGCCGCACCGCCGGTCACGTCGGGGATGCACAGCCGGTGCGTGTCCAGCAGCACCACCTCGCCCCACGGCAGCGCGTGCAGCTCCACGTCGAACGGCAGACGACTCGGCACCCCACCGGCATCTCTGGCCACAGTGGCGCTGTGCTCCGCGTGCACCGGCCGCAGCGGGTCCAGCACCACGCCGTGCTCCGCCTCCACCTGCGCGCACACCCCCGAGCTCTCGGCCGCATGCCGCCCCGCCCCCACGCTCTCCAGCAGCGCGTCCGTGGCCGGGCCCAACCACGAGAAGCCGTCCGGGTCTCTGTCGCCCCGCACCCTCCGGTACTCGTGCCGTGTGAACACTTTCTTGATGGGAAGAAGGCAGCTCTCTGACAGGTGCAGCCCCGCCGCAAGCTCCTCCGCCACGCCGTCCAGCTCTGCACACACGTGTGTCGTCCTCCCGCCGTCGCCCGATCCCACCCGCAGCGTGTCACGGCCGACCGCGTGGCGAGAGAAGCCCTGCACGCGGTACACCCGCTCCGGCCGACCAGCCGCGTCGCGCACCGTCACGTCCACGCACGACGCCAGCGGCACCGTCAGCAGCCGCGCCGCGTCCGCCTCGTGGAGGTGCGTGAGCATGGCCAGCTCGTGCTTGGCCGCCTTGCCCGCCATCACCGAGGAGCCCCCGTAGATGCCCACGGTGTCCTCGGCGATCTTGAAGAAGGCCCCCCTGCTGGGGTCGGCCACCTTGACGCCCCCCGCGAAGCCTACGTCCACCACTCGGAGACTCTCGCCGCCCCGCAAGCGGCCCACGCATTCCTGCGTGATCGCCTGGAGCGGCCTGTCGTCGCCGCTGCGCCTGCGCTGCTTGGCGTCGTGGAAGGCCCGGGCAATGGCGTCAGCGGCGCCCTCGGTGATGCGCTGGAAGGCCCGTCTCACACGCGCCAGCTCCTCCAGCCGCTCCAGGTGGTCGTGGGCGGTGAGCGTGGGCTTGTTGCGGAGGCGCGCGGCCTTGTCTCCCACGGTCTCGGGGCGAGCCGCACCGGCTGCGGCCGGCTGTTCAACCTGGGGCGGCACGTTGGACTTGGGAGCCGCGGCGACAGGTGCTGCGCTCCCATGCGCAGCATGGCCAGGTACGAGGTCGGCGTTGCGCTCCGGCTCAGGAGTTGCGTATATGCTCGTTTCCGCAGCGCCGGCTTCCGCGGCCGCGACCGCCCCTGCCGCGGGGGACGTGCCACCTTGAGTCGAACCAGTTGTGCACTCCGTCATCTGTGCAGCGGTTGGCCACTGCGAGGCAGAGAGCGGGCGGCCAAGGCGAGCGGGCGCAAAAAAAACAGCTTGGCAGCCAGTACCCGCCCCGCCGAGAGCCTGTTCTCCAGTCACATCGCGCGCCCCCAAGGCTGCACAAACGGCTCGCAACACCTGGTGCCCCCCTCACTTGGTCTTCGGGCACGGGTCGGGACGGCGAGCGCGCGAGTGTTGTTTTCTGAGCCACGACAAAGATCGCATTTGGGCTTGACTATGTTTCGAACTCACCAGCTCCGATTCACAGTCTTGCACGGCCCCAGCACACGGAAGCATGCACAAAACGCCCAGCCTCTCCCCGCCCGCACCCCACTTGCCGCCGCCCCAACGGAGAGTCGGCATGTGTATTCCCTCTTCAACAAAACGGAACCAATGACTTCTTCAGCACGATGTCGACGGGGGCCTCCTCCGTTTTACAATTCGAAGCATGTTTGACCAGAAGCAAAGATCTTCTGGCTGCAACATGAGACCGGCGAGCTGAGACGGCACACCCGCTTGTTGGACTCTGCGATTGCTGCGGAGCATCACGCGCACACAGAGGTGTCGCGAAAAGCTTGACCAGAGCTCACGGGCCGGTTGTTGGTTCTCGCATGGCCGCTCTGACGGCAAGCCGCGCGCGGCTGAGTGCGCTGCTGGGCTTTCTGGACAGCGATGAGCTCGCAGGCCGCTCCAGGGGCCGCTTCGGAGGGCCAGCCTCGGAGGTCGCAGCCAGTACGTCACTCTTTGGCTTGGCAACGGCAAATGCTGCGGCCAGTGGGCGCGCCGACCAGGAGGCGCGCGCGGAGGTCGTGGCCAGCCTTGAGGCGGCGCTGGCAAAGGCTCGCAGCGAGGCAGCTCGAGCCCGGGCCGACGCGGCAGTTGCGGCACGCGCCTCGGAGGAAGAGCTTGCGTCTTTGCGAAAGGGCCTTGCCTCGGCAGAAGCGCGTGCCGCAGAGGCGAGCCGCCAGGCCGAAGCGGACCGGGAGAAGGCAAAGGCCGCGCTTGCCGCTGCGACCGAGCGCGCTGCCGCGGCTGAGGAGACTGCAGCCGCTGCTGAGGAGCGCGCGTCTGTGCTCGCGCGGGAAACCGAGGCAGCTGCCGCGGAGGCGTCGGCGTCTGCGGCGGCGGCAGCGGCAGCAGCCGAAGCGTCGCTGCGTGCGGCGCGTGAGGAAGCGGCGAAACAAGTGGCCGAAGCCAAGGCCGCCGGGGAGCGGGCCCTGGCCGAGGCCAAGGAGGAGGCCGAGAAGGCGGCCGCGGCGGCAGCGACGGCTGCGGCGGCCGATGCCTCCAAGGCGGCTGCGGACGCCGTGGCGGAAGCGGTGGCCGCGGCGCGGGCCGAGGCCGCAGCGGAGGCGGAAGCTGCCGCAGCAGCGGCTGCGGCCAAGGCGGCCGAGGAGGCGCGGGCCGAGGGACTAACGGCGGCAGAGGCTGCCTCGGCGGAGGCCAAGGCGGCTGCTGCCACGGCGGCAGAGGAGGCTGCCGCCGCCGCGACCGCCGCGGCCTCGGAGCGTCTGGCCGCGGCCGAGGCAGCCTCTGCCGCTCGCATCGCAGAGCTGGAAGCCAAGCTCGGCTCTGCCAGCAGCGAGGCCGCGTCTCTCACTGAGCAAGTGGCATCGCTCACACGCAAAGCCGCGGAGGCCAAGGAGGAGGCGGAGGAGGCGGAGGCGGCGAGGCGCCGGGCGGAGGCGGAGGCGGCGGCGGCGGCCGAGGTGGCGTCCGCAGCGGGGGCGGAGGGGGAGGAGGCCTCTGCGGCCGCCGCGGCGGCCACCGCCGCCGCCTCTGCTGCTGCTGCTGCTGCCAGGAAGGGCGAGGCGGAGGCGAGGCGGGAGGCAAAGGAGCGACTCCGCGTCGCTCGCGAGGCTGAGGCTGAGGCGGCAGCAGCTCGCGCCCGCTCTGAGAAGGCCGAGGCTGAGGCGGTGGCGGAGGCTGCTGCTGCGGCGAGGCGAGCGGAGGCGGCAGAGACGTCGGCGGAGGCAGCGACCGCCAAGCTTGCGGCGGCCGAAGAGGAGCTCAAGTCAGTTCGGAGAGACGCTGAAGCGGCCGCCAAAGAGGCGGCGAAACAATTGTCCGATGCCAAGGAGCGTGGCAAGCGGGCGGCCGAGGAGGCGCGAGCGGAGGCTGAGGCGGCAGCCGCGAAGCGGGAGGCAGCCGCCGAGGCGGCGGCGCGTGCCGCGGCCGAAGCCCTGGCCAAGAGCGCACGTGCGGAGGCGGAGGCGGAGTTTGAGAAGCAACTCGCTGCTGCCGTTGCCGAAGCAGCCGACGAGGCTGCAGCAGTGGCCAGGGCGGCGGCCGAGGCGGAGGCGGCGGAGGCAGCGACAGCGGCGGCGGAGGCGGCGGAGGCGGCGCTGAGAGACGCTGTGGCCGAGGCCGAGGCGGCTGCAGCAGCGGCCGCGACTGCGTCTGCAAAGGCGGAGGCCGAAGCTGAGGTGGCGGCGGCGCGAGGCTCTGCCGTGGCCAAGGCGGAGGAGGCCGCAGCGGCGGAGGCGGCGGAGGCGGCGGAGGCGGCAGAGGCGCGGCTGCGAGCGGCCGTGGAGGAGGCGGCTGCAACCGCTCGGGCCAAGGCGGAGGAGGAGGCGGCGGCGGCAGCGGCGGCGGCCAAGGCCGAAACCGAAGCTGCTGCTGCCGCGTCAGTGGCGGCTCTCGAGGCAGCCCGGGCCGAGGCGGCGGCGGCTCTGGAGCGTGCTGAGAAGGCGGAGGCCGACGCTGCGGGCGGAAAGCAGCGCAGGCGCAGGGAGGAGGCCGATGCTCGCAGGGCGGCATCAGAGGCTCGCGCGGCCACGGCCGACGCGCAGGCGGCGAGGGACGCGGCAGAGGCGGCCCGCGCCGACGCGGAGGAGCAGCTGGCAGCGTCACGGGAGGCGCTGGAGCGGGCCAAGGCCGACGCAGCGACGCTCGCGTCGGAGAAGCGTTCCGCCGACGAGGCGCTGGCTGCGGCTCAGGCAGAGCTATCCGCCGTGTCGGCAGAGCTCAAGGCCGCGAAGGAGGCGCTGGACGCGGCGGAGGCGGCGAGGAAGGAGGCCGTGGCCGCGGAGGAGGCAGCGACTAAGCGGGCGGCAGAGGCAGAGGCGGCGGCGGCGGAGGCGGCGGAGGCGGCGGGCAGCAAGGTGGAGGCCGCCGAGGCGGCTTCGGCCGAGGCCACGGCTGCTGCGGAGGCGCGGGCGGCGGCTGCTGACGAAGCCGCCAAGGCGGCGGAGGGGGCGAGACAGGCCGCGGAGGAGCGCCTCGAAGCCGCGGTCTCTGACAAGGAGGCCGCTGAGAGGGCAGCGGCAGACGCCGAGGAGCGGGCTGCCGAGGCGGTGCGGCGGGCGGAGGCAGCCGAGGCCGCAAGGGAGGCGGCGGAAGCCTCGGCCGGGGCAAAGGCGGAGGCGGCGGCCGCTGCGGCGGCGGAGGCTGCGGCTGCCACTGCGCGGTCGGAGGGCGAGGCGGCCGGCAGAGCCGCGGGGGAGGCGGCGGGCAGGAGTGCCGCCGAGGCGGCTGCACGCGCAGCCATGGCCTCGGCGGAACAAGAGGCCGCTGCCGCGCGCGAAACCGCACGGGAGGCGGCCAAGGCCGGAGTGGCCGTGCGGAGCAACCTCACCCGAAAGCTCCGCACCCTGGCAGCCGAGTTCAAGGCGATGCAGCGGAAGCACGAGACGGAGCAGCAGCGGCGCGTGGAGGCGGAGGCGGCGGCGGAGGAGGCGAGGGCGGAGGCGGACAGCAAGGTGGCGGCGGCCCACGGAGCCCAGACCAGGCTTGAGGCGTCGCTGAAGCAGGCGCGCGTGGCTGCCGACGACGACGCCGCCCAGCTGCGCCTGAGACGGGAACGGGCCGAGGCGGCAGAGGCAGCGGCCGCGGCGGCCGAGGTGCGCGCGGCACGCGCCGAGGCATCGGCGGCCAAACTTATCGCCGAAAAGGAGGAGGAGGAGCGGCAGGCGGCGGAGTGGGAGTCGCTTGAGGCCCCGGCCAAGGGGCAGGCGCCCCCCATGCCCCCCGGCGCGGAGGCGACGGTGATGGGAGAGTGGGCGGCCCAGGTGGCCACCAACGACGACGACAAGCGCGCCCTGCAGAAGTGGCTCAGCAGAGCCGCCAAGGCCACGCGGAAGGAGGCGCAGACGCTGGCGGTGCGGCGGGTGCAGCGCGTGGACGAGTCTCAGGCTGAGAACTTCCGCCTCCTGATCATGCCAAGCCTGGCCGATTCGGGGCGGCGCGACGTGCGCGTGTACGCGTGGTGGAAGCGCGAGAAGCGCATCATTGCCAAGCTGCGCCTCGCCACCGTGGTGCTGCCGGAGGGGGTGCCGGAGGACGACGAGCGGGCCTGGGCCGAGGCGGCGGAGGAGGCCCGCGCGCGGGTGGTTGGCACGGCCGCGGAGGCGAGAGGCGCCGCTGCCATGCGCCGGGCCGGTGGCGGTGCGGCCGCGGCGGCTGCCTTCGCGCGGTCGGGCACGCCTGACAGCCCCAAGCCGCGCAGAGGAGAGTACCAGCCGGCGTCGTCGAAGCCCCGCAAGCCCGTGTAGAGAGCTCGCAACGGCCCCAGCGCTCGCCGCGCCGCACGCTGAGGCGCACTGCACCTCGAGGGAGCGCGGGCGCGGGTGCTGGCTTTGGGTGCGAGCGCGTGTGCGGTTTCCACCCCCCTTGGGGCGCGTGTGTTTGGCCACGCACGCCCCGGCGGCCTCGCTCTGCAACCACCCGCATCAATTCGCTATTCACAACAGAGAAGCCGCTTCCCCAGTTCAGCGCACGCGCTGCTGGGGCCAGCGAGCGCCGGCCGCTCTGGCGGGGTCCGGTTGTGAGCGTCGTTGTAACATGCAACCGCGGTGATTCTCGCCCACGCAAACCTGGGGCGCGGCGCGGAACGGCACACACTGCGCACCGCACCCAGCGCCAAGATCTTCGCTCCAGCCACCAAAAGGCACGCATAGCACTCCGCCCCAGCCACCAAAAGACACGCATACTCTCTCGCTGGGACCCTGGCCCGGCGGCCGCGTCGCTCACTCGTCGCTCCCGATGGCCGCAAACCGCCCCTGCACCCGCCGCAGGCGCTCCTGCAGCCGCCTGGTGGCGGGGCTGGGCCCTGCGCGGGCCGGCTGGCCGGTGGGGCCGGCTCCTCCGGCTGATGCTGCCGATGCGCCGGCTGGGCGCGTGGCGTCGCTTGCAGGTGCGCCTGCATCTGAGGCGCCCCCTGCAAGCGATTCGCGCCCCTCATCACCGACTGCGTCGGCGCTGGAGGCAGCGAATCGCTGTCGACCGGCAGATGGGCCAGCCTCGCCCCCGACGCCTCCGCCGTCTCGGCCTGGCAACGCATCGTCGTCCGCCCCTGCGAAGCTGACGTCATCCAAGAGGCTTGCTGACGGGCGCACTGGGCCCCGGGAGCGGCCGCCCCGAGACCCCGCAGTGGCTGCAGCGGCAGCGGTCTCGGCGGGGGCAGCCTGGCCCGCGCGGGATGGGCCGTGCGATGCGGGCGATCCTGCCATCGATCCTTCCTGCTGCGGGGCCCTGTCGACGTCAATGCGGATGCTCCCCGTGCGGCTGATAGCGACCCGCGACCTGGACGCGTTGCTCGCGAACGAGGCTTCGAAGTCACGGCGGCCGTGGCCGTCGTCCACCTCGTCATCGTCGCCGTCGCCGTCGCCGCCGTCGCCGTCAGCGCCGCCAGCGTTGCGGCGGCCTCCGAGCGCGCCTGTTCCGGCGTCGCGGCCACCGCCGCCAGCACCGTGGTCGTGGTCCTGGCGAGCGTACCTTCGAGGGCGATCCGCCGGCATTGCAGAGGCGCCCGGAACCGGCCGCGCCCAATCTGCCTCCAGCCGAGACGACTGGCCCGCCGACTGGCGGGTCACCGCAGCCTCGCCGCCACGCCGCCGTGACCACGCCACACCGGTGCCCGCCGCACCGGTTCCGTATCCAGCTGTCCGCCGGTCAAACGTGTCTCCGCCAGCGCCGTACCCGGTGCCAGCCATGTCCTGATCCCGGAGAATCGAGGGCCCGTCCCAGGCCGAAGAAAAACTGCTCCCGGCGCCTCGGTAGAGCCCCTCCCCGGCACCTGCCGCACCGGCCGCACCGGCCGCACCGGCCGCACCGGCGGCGGAGAAACTCGCACCGGCGCCAGCTGCGTAGCCGCCGTGAACGCTGTGCGCGCCCCCCGCCATGGACGACGCCAGAGCGGCCGCCGTGGCCGTCCGCTCCTCCTCCGCCGCCGCTAGCCGCCGCTGCAGCCGGCGCGCCTCCGCCTTGGCCTCTGCCGCCTCGCCTTCCAGCCTCGCTCTGTCCTCCTCCAGAGCGATGCGCGTCGCTCGGTCGTCGGCGCCGGCCTCGTCCTCCACACGCACCCGCGCCCGCAGCTTGGCGGCTTCCGTCTCCGCCTCGCGGATACGCCGGTTCGCGCTCGCCGCCTCCGCCTCCGCCTCCGCTGCCCGCGCCTCAGCGCGCCGCACTCGCGCTGAAGCGGCTTCACAGCGCTCCGCCTCAGCGCGCGCCTCGTCTGCGGCAGCCCTGGCCGCCGCCTCCGCCTCGGCCGCCCGGCGCTCCGCCTCAGCGAGCGCTGTGCGCAGCTCTGCCACCTGCTGCTGCAGCTCGCTCACGTCACCAGCAGCGGCTCTGTCGGCCTCGCCAGCTCCCGCCCGAGCCGCTTCAAGGTCTGAGCGAAGTCGCTCGGCCTCCGCTTCGGCTCTGCTGGCTCTGCCCTCGCTATCAGCTGACGCCTTTCTTGCGTCCGACGCCTCCTTCTCGGCGGCAGCGGCCTCGCGCGAGGCGTCGGCCAAGCGGCGGCGCGTGTCGGAGAGGGTGCGCTCCAGCCGCTGGCACAGGCGCCGCTCGCGCTCAGCCTCTGCCTGCGCCACTGCAACCGCCTCCTCCGTGGTCGCGGCGCCCCGCACCTCGCGCTCAGCTGCCAGGCGTGAGGCGGCCGCTCGCGCGTCGGCCCGGGCCGATTCCGCCTCCGCCTCCGCCTCCGCGGCCGCGGACGTGGCCTCTTTGGCCTCCACTCGAGCCGCCTCCGCCTCGGCGGAGAGCTCTGCGAGCCGCTCCGTGGCCGCCTCCGCCTCGGCCTCGGCCGCCCCCAGCCGCCGGCGGAGAGTGCTGGCGGCCTCCTCTGCAACGGCTCTATGGCTCTGCGCCGCGGCGAGGGCCCCGCGCAGCTCTGCCACTTCGGCCTCTGCTGCGGCCAAAGCCGCGGCTCTGCCGGCGCGTGTGGATTGCGCGGCCGCCAGCGCGTCGAGGCGCGGCCGGAGCCTGTTGACGTCCTCTCTGAGCGACTCCGCGTCTCTCATCGCGCGCTCCGCCTTGGAGCGGCTCGCGAGCTCCGCCGCTGCCAGGAACCGCGCGGCCGACCGCAGCGCCGCAGATGCCTGGGGCACCGTCGCCTGCTCCGGCAGAGACCGCGGTGGCGGGTCCAAGGCAGCGCCAGCGCCAGCGCCAGCGGTTGACGTCCTTGCTCGTCCCGAAGCGGCGGCTCTGCCAGATCGACCCTTTGAGGGCGGCGGACGGCGCCCTCCGGTGCTGAGTCCGCCGCCGCCGGTGCCGAAGCGGCTGCCCCCTCCGTCACCACCGTCATCGGTGAAACCGCCGCTGTCCCCGCTGGCGTCGCTGGCGTCGCTGTCGCCGTCGGCAGCGTCGAAGCGGCGGCTTCCGCCGCCGCCACCACCACCACCACCACCACCGGATCCGCGACCGCCACCACCGTGACTGCGACCGCGGCTCCCGCTACCGCCACCAGCTTGCAGCTCCGCCGCCACGTCGTCGGGCACAGAGGCGGCAGCCGCGACCGCCTCCCGAGCGGCAGCCGCCACGGCCTCGCGCGCCCGCTCCGCATCGGCCGTCAGTGCCAGCACCGATCGCTGGACGACCCCCCGCTCCTCCTCCAGCGCCGCCTTTGCCGATTTGAGCGTCTCAATGACAGCGTTCTGCTCCTCGCACGTGCCCAGCAGCGCCTCCAGGTCCCGCTGCAGAGCCGCAGCCTTGCTCCTGGCGGCGGAGGCCGCTTCGCCCGCCTGCCTGGCGCCCCGGGCCGCCTCAGCCTCCGCCAGTTGCAGTCGTTCCCCGAGTTGCTCGGCTCTGCCCGCCGCCTCCTCGGCCTCGCTCTGGGCCTGCGAGAGCGCCTCGGCGGTTTCACGCTCCGCGGTTTCGGCCTCGCGTTGCGCCGCCTCGGCCGACCGGATGCGATCGATGAGCATCCGCCGCTCCGTCGATCGCGCGTCGGCCTCCTCCGCCGCTGCGGCCTTCTCTGCAGACAGCGACGCTTCGGCCTGCTCTGCCCGCGACGTCGTGTCGTGGAGCTTGGCACGAAGCGCCCTCACTTCGCTGCGGGCCTCCGAGAGCTCTGCCTCGGCGGTTGCTGCCAGCTGCTCGGCCTGCTCTGCCCGGTGCAGGGCGCTGGATCGGTCGCTGGCGGCTGCTTCCGCCTCCGCGCGCGCCTGCGCCTGATCCTTCCGGGCGGTTTCGCACAGGCTCTTGGCTTCGTCGCGCTCCAGCTCTGCCTGCTCTGCCCTACCGGTGGCCTCGTTGGCCTCGGCGGAACGTTCCTCCGCCACCTCCTCCGCCACCCTTCGTGCGGCCGCGGCCTCGGCCCGTGCCGACGCGACGGTGTCCTCGGCCTCCTGGGCGCGGTTTCGCGCCTCTTCAAGGTCCAGGCGGAGGGAGTGGATCTCCTCGTGGAGGAGCCGGCGCTGCGACCTGCGGTCGTCCTCCTCCGCCTCGACGGTCAGCCCCGCGTCGCGAAGTGCCCTCGCCGTCAGGCAGAGCCACCTGGCAGAGCGGCGCAGCGCGGCGGCGGCGCAGGGGGCCCCTGCCGTCACGGCTTCGCTGCGCCCCAGCTTCACCAGCCGCTTGGCTCTGACCAGCGCCAGCTCTGCCGCTGCCTCGGCCAGCGCGGCGTTGTCAGCTGACCCGCGCTCACGGCCGGCTCTGCCTCCTCCTCCCCCCCCAGCAGCAGCAGCTGTGGCCGCTGCCGCCAGGACGAAGGCCTCGTCCGCGTCGACTTCGCCGTCGGCGCTGGCGTCATCCCGCCCGCCGTGGCCGTGGCCGTGGCCGTGGCCGTGGCCGCGGCCGCCATAGCCGCCACCGCTCCCCGCGCCGTCGCCGTCGTCGTCGTCATCGTAGAGGTCATCGTCGTCACCGCCGCTGCCAGCCCCGGCCGCCGAATCGGCGTCCCCGCCACTACGCTCGCCACGCCCCGCCGACTCCGCCTCGTCGTCGTCGAATCGTGATCGGCCGGCGGCTGTCGCGTCGCCGAGGGACCCACCCCACCCGCTCCTCCTCTGGTGGCTCTGCCCGCGGCCGCGGCCTGTCGCACGCTCCTGCCTCCGGCTCTGCCGCGTCGCCCCACGCCTCCCAGCGCCACCGTGCCGGCGGTTTCGCGGCTTTGCCACGACTGCGAGTCCGGCGCGTCGCTCCTCCGCCGCCTCCGTGGCTTCGGCTCTGCCGATTGCCTCTTCGAGCTCTGCCTCCGCCTGCTCTGCCAGGGTCCTGGCCTCGCGCAGAGCCGCGACCTCCACTTCGAGAGCTCCCGCCCTGGCCCTGAGTGACCCCGCCTCCGCGTCCACCCCCGCCTTGCCGCCGACCGCTGCCTCCGCGCGGCGCCGCTCGGCCTCCGCCGCCGCCCTGGCCGCCTGTAGCTCCGACTTGGCAACCTCCGTCTCCGCCTCCGCCTGGGCGGCTCTGCCCGCAGCCTGCTGCAGAGCCGCGTCGAGGTCAGCTGACCGCGCCTCCGCCTCCTTCGCGCGGGCAGTGGCTTCGTCCCGCTCCGCCTCTGACGAGTCCAGCGCCAGCTCCGTCGCGCGAAGCTTCCTCAGAGCCTCCTCCTCGGCCTGTCGCGCCGCCGACGCCTGCTCGCGCGCGGCCTCGGCCTCCGCGCGCTGCTGCCGCATGGCTGCCAGCAGCTGTGACTTCACTTCCTCGGAGTCAGACGCCGCCCCTCCGGCCCCGGCCGCCGCCGCCTGCGCGGCCGCCGCCGCCTCCTCCGCCCGCTCCGCCCGCTTCAGCTGCCTGTCAGCTGCCTGCCGGGCGGCGTCGGCCTCTTCCCGCGCCGCCTCCGCTGCCGCCTCCGCGGCCGTCACGCGCTCCTGCGCCTCTGCGGCGTAGTCGACCAGCGCCTCCTTCTCCTGTCGCAGCCGGGCCAGCGCGGTCGCCGTCGATGGCGACGACGGCGACGACGATGACGACGACGACGCCGTGTGGGCGCCGCCCCCGCCGGTACGGCCCGCCGACG
Source organism: Cafeteria roenbergensis (assembly GCA_008330645.1). Taxonomy (NCBI): domain Eukaryota; class Bigyra; order Bicosoecida; family Cafeteriaceae; genus Cafeteria; species Cafeteria roenbergensis. The sequence continues at coordinate 64,842 of VLTN01000086.1, forward strand.
AGGCGGCCGCCTCCGCCGCCTCCGCCCTGGCGTGTGCCTCTCTGAGCCTGCCCTGCAGAGCCCTGACCTCCGCCGCCAGCCGGCCGCTCTCCACGCGCGCCGCGGCCTCCTCCGGCGACGCCCCGCCCTCCTCCGCCCTGGCCCTCACGGCCTCCTCCAGCACCGCAATGTACGCCCGGGCGCTCTCGCCGGCCGCCTCCTCCTCCCGCAGCTGCGCCTCCAGCGCTCCAGCGCGGCCATGGCCCCCAGACGCGCCGCCGCCGCCACGGCCGCCTCGGCTGGGGCTGCTTCCCGAGCCGCGGTTCCGCCGCTTTGCGCGCCGCAGCTCGGCATCGACGGACGCCGCCCGCGCCTGCGCGGCATCAGCCACCGATCGCAGCTGCGTCAGTTCCCTGTCGCGCGCGGCGAGGCGCCGCCGCAGCTCGCGGATCTGCCGAGTTCCGTCAGCGCCGCCGCCACCGCTACCAGCTGTGCCATCAGGGGCTGGGGTTCCCATGTGCGCTCTGGTCACGGGCAGCGGGTGGCCCGGGCAGAGCTCGAGAATGCGCTCCTCCGCCAGCCTGCCGTACGCTGCCGCATCGTCCAGCCGGCGGCGCAGGTCGGCGAGTTCCCGGGCCTGGGAGGCGATTTTGGCGGCAAACGCGGCCGTGTCCGGGCCCGAGCCGGCGCTGGTGCCGGCCGGCGGCGAGCGGGGCGGCTGGCGCCTCTGGTGCCGCTGCGGCCTCCCGTCGCCAGAGCGGACACCGGCACGGCCGGTGTGCTCGCCGTCTGCGGCAGCGGGGAGACGGGAAGGAGCGCGCACAAGGACGGAGGCTGGTGGAGGGGCGAGCGCTGACTCCGCGCGTGGCGACGACCGCGGCGCCGTGAGGCACCCCCCCCCCCCCCCCAGCGTGGCGACCACGGCAAGTCTCGAGAGGAAAGCCTTTGTCGGGAGAGGCAACGCGGGCTGGGCGCGGCCGTCGCAGACGCAACGGGGCTGGAGGGGCGGTGGCGCCGCAGGCAGGCAACTGCCACGCTGCTGAAGCGGCCCGCGCAAGGCTTGCAGCGTGAGCCCGGCCACGGCTGGGCAGACCGCAACGGCCAGCAAGCAACGGGGGATGGGCCCGAGGACCCGGGAGCGGGAGTGCGCCAGCGAAGGCTGACCCAGCGGCGGGCCTGTGGCGTGGTCGTCGGCTGCTGCAACGACGGCGGCTGCCGCTGTGCACCCACGGCGCGCGAGGGGGTCCACGGCACGAAAGGCGGGCGCGCATCGCAGCTGGGGTGCATCTCACGATGTCGGCTGCCGCCCCGGGCGTGCGGGGCGGCGCCGTAGTCAGCCCGAGGGGGGCTCGGCTCCATCTCGAACCCGTCGGCGGGGCTGAGCAGGCCTGAGTCCATGCAGGGCCGGGGCCAAGCGCGAGAGCGCCGCGCAGCCTGCCGTGCACTGGAGCCGAAGCGCCTCCAGTGGGCCCGAGATGGGGCGGCTCTCTGCGCGGCGGCACGGCTCGCCTGGCAGAGGCGCGGGGCGGGCGCGGGGACCGGCGTCGGAGGCGCGCTTGCCTCTGTCGACGGGTTGCAAACGGTCGTCAAGGGCTCTGCCGGTGCGACCATCGATTCCGCCGCGGGCGGCGGCTGCACCGAGGCGCACGGGGCGCGCGCACAGCGGCGCAGCGGGGTAGGCGGCCCGCGAAGCTAGGCTTCCCCTCCCAAGAGGCGCCTGGCAGCACGGACTGCCGGCCCGCACGATGGACCGCGACGCTTTGCGGCGGCAGGCGCGGTCGCGACATGGCAGCGGCAGCGGCGCGGCAACACCGCCCTCCCCGCCCATTCGGGTGACACGCTACGCCCCGGACGGCAACCAATCGACCTCGCGGCGCAGCCCTCGTCCAGGGTCGCCCGCCGGCCCCGTCGTCGCTGCGTCGCCGGCCAATGCAGAGGCATCCGGGCTCGCGCGACCGATGCGCCGCCGGCTCGCATCGGCAGCGCTGCGCGAGTCGTCCAGCGAGTCTTACGGCTCCGCGGCCTCTGCGGGCGCGCCAGCGCTTGAGAGCGACAGCCGGCCGCCCCGCGCGGGCGCGCCCTTGGCAGCCGGGCGCCTTGGGGCGCAGGCGCTTTCGCGGCCGGTTCTGCGGGTTGCGCCGCCTGCGTCCCCGCGCACCGGGCCCCACGCGTCTCCCGCCCGTTGGGACGACGGCGGCCGTCGCCACCGGTCTGCTTCCGACGCGCGCGCTCCCCTTGGTGCCCCTGACGGCGCGCCCGACGGCCGCGGCGGCGGCGGCCGCAGTCGCGTGGCGTCCGCGAGCGCTGCGACGGAACTGGCTCGCGCTGCCGCCCACGAGCCGGACAGGATGCGCGTCCGCGCCCCAAAGAGCCCCTCTTCCGTCGGATCGTCTGCGGGCCGCGGTGACGGCCGCGCGAGCAACCCCGCGCGCCGGGGCATGAGCTCGCCGGCGCAGCGCCGGGACGCGGACGATTTTCAGCGCGTGGCGGTGTTTCTGCGCATCCGCCCTCTCCTGGCCCCCGAGCTCCAGGCAGGCGTCAAGGCCGCGAACTGGCAGTACAATGCGTCGTCCGTGCTGGTGGATGACGGGCTGAGCCGGCGCCAGCACGACTTTGACGGCGTGTTTGGACCCGGCGCCGCAAACACGAGCGTGTACGAGCGGCTTGCGGCCCCAGTCGTGCGGCGCGTGCTGGCCGGGTACAACGGCACCGTGTTTGCGTACGGGCAGACGGGCTCGGGCAAGACCCACAGCATGCTGGGCCCCACGCACGCCATGGGCGAGGCGGCGGCCGAGGCGGCGCGCGCGGGCGACGGCCGCCTTCCCGACTCAGCAGGGGTCATTCCGCGCGCGCTGGCTGACGTGTTCAGGGCAGTGGCCGCCTCGCGCCGCCGCGAGTACCTGCTGCGGGTGTCGTATATGGAGGTGTATTTGGAGGAGATTAACGACCTTCTGCGAGACGTGCCAGGAACTAGGCCGGAGTTTGACGCCAAGGGCTCTTCAACGCCGAGACCATCCACGCCCCGCGCAGCGGCACAGGGCCTCGCAGCCGCCGGCAGCGGCAGCAGCGGCGGAGGAGGCGGCAGCGGCGGCGGCGGCGGCAGCAGCAGCGAGAGGGAGCTGGCCTCTGGCGCGGCTGGCGGAAGTGGCTCTGCCGTTGGTGGCTCTGCCGGCCGAAACCTGAAAATTGTGGCCGACGACTCGGCCCGCGGGTGCGAGATCGAGGGGCTCCGCGAGGAGGTGGTGACGAGCCTGGCGGCGGCACTGCGGCTAGTGCGCCGGGGGGAGTCGGTCCGGCACTACGGAAGCCACAGCATGAACAGCGCCTCTAGCCGGAGCCACACCGTCTTCCGCCTCACGGTGGAGTCCAGGCCCATCGCCGCAGCAGCGTGGCGCAGCGGCGGCTCTGCCGGCGGCTCTGCCGGTGGCGAAGGCTGGAGTGACGACGACGGCGGCGACGCCAGGCCGCCCGGTCAGCTGGACATCACCGACGCATCAGCCGCCGGTCAAGACGATCAAGGGGGCTGGCGGCGGATCGGCCCGGCCGCCGGCCCCGCCGCAGGCGTGCGTGTCTCCGTGCTCAACCTGGTGGACCTGGCAGGATCCGAGCGGCAGGAGCACACTGGCGCCACGGGGGCGCGCCTGAAGGAGGGGGCGGCGATCAACAAGAGCCTCTCGTCGCTGACGCTGGTGCTCTCCCGGCTCGCCAAGCAGGCGCGACGAGAGCAGCGCAGGGCGATGGCCGGCGGCTCTGCCGGCAGAGCGCTTCGGAGGGGGGGCAGTGGCGGCTCCGTGCACGCGGGGTCCGTTTTGGCAAGTGACCTCAGCGACGCGAGCGAGGCTCGCTCCGCCTTCACAGCCGACGACGACGACGACGACGTCGACGACGACGTCGACGCCGGGGGCGCGGACGGCCCTCTGGACGGTGTCCCGACCAGCCGCGACGGCGTGGGCGCTCCGGGTGGCAGCGGCCGCGGAGGGGCCGGCCGTCGCGACGCCGGCAGCGTTGACACGCGCGAGGGCGACGATGACGACGACGACGACGACGACGACGTATCCAGCGTCGGCGCCGCCTCCGACGTCGCATCGCTTCGGGCCGGCAGAGCCGGTCACGCCGGCATCGCCGGAGGTCGGCACCGCGCCGATTCGGGCTCAGGGCTCCGCTCCCCTGGCGGAAGCGGTTTCGCCGGTGGAGCGATGCGCCGAGCACGAAGTGCGTCGCTCATGATACCGGGAACATCCGCCCGTGGCTCTGCCGCTCACTTCCTGGCGCCATCGAACGCCTCCAGCAGAGCCGGCGGCGGCTCCGGCGCCGCTGCCGGCGGCCACTCCGCCAGTCGCTGGGGCGCGCTGAGGGCTGCTGTGAAGAGCGGCGCGGCTGCGGCCAGCGGACACAGACCCAGCCTCCTCGACGTCGTCAGGGCAGAGCGCGCGCGCAGAGCCGGCAGAGCCGGTGGCCACAACCACACCTCTTCTGCCGCCGCGGCAGAGCACATCCCATTCAGGTCGTCGAAGCTCACGCGGATCCTCCGGCAGAGCCTGGGGGGGTCCTCGTGCACGGCGGTACTTTGCGCCGTGAATCCCTCCGAGCAGCACAGGCATGAGAGCGCCTCCACGCTCAAGTTCGGCTCGCGGTGCAAGCTCATCAAGACGGCGGCGAAGCGGAGTGGCGCGGGAAACTCCGCAGACGGCGCAGCCGCGGGCGGGGCTGATGGGCAGCTGATTGCCCGCTACAAGCAGCGCATCGCTCAGCTTCGCGAGCAGGTCAAGACCCTGTCGCGCGCATCTCCCCAGACGCCAGACGCAGCGGCAGCGGCAGCGGCAGCGGCAGCAGAAGCGGCGGTGGCCGGATTTGTGTCTGGCCCGACGGACGCAGAACTGCGGCTGTCGGAGGCGCGGGCTTCGACGATCGAACATCAACGCAGGGCGGAGTCACTCGCCAAAACAGTCAGGACGTTGCGGCAAATTCTGCTGACAGGGGCCCCGTCACAGGACCCTGCCGATGCCGACTTGGCAGAGCCAGGATCCTTCCAGGTCCTTCCGGCTCCCGCCATGCCGGTGCTGCCCCGGCCCGCATCTCGCGCCTCGTTCGGCGGGCCCGCCGGCACGCCTGGGTCTCTGAGGGCGGCAGGCGACCGCGAGGACCCCGCCTCCGGTGACAGGCCCCCCGAGGGCCCCGGGGAGTCGCTGCAGGCGTTTGGGTTTGGGTCACCCGACCCCAGCCCTGGAGGCCAGCTCGCCCCGCCGCGACGCACGCCAGCAGACGGCTCTGCCAAACATGGCTCTGCCGAGCAGGGCTCTGCAGGAGACAAGCAACCCGGCCGCTCCGGTGACTCTTCGCCTTGGGCAGGCAGCAGCAGCTTGAGCGACGCCAACAGCTCTGCCATCTTCCTGCCGGCTGGTGACGCCTCTCAGCCGAGTCGCTCCAAGAGGCGCCACCCGCCGCGCGCGCCTCCCCGGCGCCGGCCTGATGACGGGGGGAAAAAACCTCCTGTTGCTTCGGGCAGAGCCTCTGCGGAGCAGAGCTCCAGCACTTCGGGGTCTGACTCTGACTCTGACACTGACTCTGCGTCGCTCAGTGACAGCGCGTCTGACGCCGCAGCAGCGCGACCAGCCCGCCGCGTCGCTCGCACCTCAGGCCCACGCATCGTTTGGCCGGGGGCCAGCGCTGCTGCCTCTGCTGCTGGTGGTTCTGCTGGTGCTGGTGCTGCTGGTACTGCTTCTGCTGCTCTTGGAACGGAGGCCGAGGCCAGCTCCGCAGATCGTGCCACAGCCGCCGCCACCGCCACCGCCGCCGCCGCCGCTGCCGCTACAAACGCGGCAGCACAGGACGCCGCCGCCGCGGCCGGCCGCTGGGTGCGCCAGAACGTCAGGGCATCGTCACGGAGGCGTCGCGTTTCCATCAGCGGTCCATCAAATGGGCTGTCACGGACCCCTCAACGCTCCATCACCACGCTCCTGCCCACGGCGGCGGAGCCAGTGTGCCCGCTGCGTCTCCGAGCCTTTGAACTGGGCAGCAGCGGTCGGGCGCTGGGGCCCGCTCAGCCGTCGCGCGGCGCTTCCACTGGCTCGGCCTGCGGCGCCGATGCTGCGACCGCCGCTGCAGCAGCCGCCAGCTCGCAGGCCCGCGCAGGAAGTGGCGGTTTCGCCGCACATCCTGGCGGTTTCGCGGCCATGAGCGGTCTGTCGGCGCATGCGGCGGCGGTTGCGCTGCAGGCGGCAGCCTCAGGCGACGACCCTGCCGCAGCGGCGGAGGCAGCGACCGCCTATGAGGCGGCTGCGCTCAAGTGCCTGGCAGAGCCACGCGCGGCAGGACCGTTCGCGCATCGCTCGCTCCCGATGAGCGACGCTGCGGCTGCGGCTGCAACGACTGCTGCTGCTGCTGCTGGTGGGACCGCTGGCGGCGCCGGCTCGAGCGGCCAGCCGTCTGCCGGGGTCTGGGGCGTGGTGGATCTTCCCGGCGTGCTGGCGGTTGCCGCGCGAGGCGGCCCCGCTGCCGCCGCGGCAATGGCCGTTCTGGGCGATGTGGCGACGCGACACGACACGCTGCGTCGCATGATTGACGGCGTAGTTGCGTCGTCCCGCAGGCGGGCGGAACAATATTCTGCCGAAACGACGGCACTGCTTCGTCGAGCGGAGGACGCCGAGACCGCTGCGGCAGAGGCCAATCGCGCACGTGAAACCGCATTGGCAGAGCTGCAGGAGGAGCGGGAGCGACTTGAGGCCAGGATGGATGCGGCATCCGCGGCGGCAGCAGCGGCTGAGCGAACGGTACAACAGACCAAGGCTGCCGCCGGCGCCGAGGCCGCCACGAGGGAAGCGGCGGAGAAACGTTGCGCCGACGCCGAGGCAGCGCGCGAGGCCGCAGCAGCTGCCGCCTCCGAGGCGCGAGCCGACGCCTCGTCCTGGCGACGACAAGCGGCGGACAAGCGACGCGAGCTCAAGGCCGTGACATCCGAGCGCGACGCCGCGCTGGCGGAGGCGGCCTCAGCGCGGAAGGCGGAGGGGGCGGCGCTGCGGCGGGCAGAGGCCGCCGAGGCTTTGGCGGTCGAGGCGGAGGCAGCGGCGGCCGCGGCGGAAACAGCGGCTGCCGCCAAGGTTGCAGCTGCAGAGGCAGCTGCGGCATCGGCGAAACAAGCTGCCGAAGCCAGCAGTGACGCGTTGCGCAAGTTGCAAGAGGAATCGTCCGTTGCAGAGGAGGAGCAACGCCGCGTCGCTCAGTCCAAGGCGCTGGCTGCGGAGGATGCAGAGGCCAGAGCAACGCGGCGCGAGGAGGAGGCGGCGAAACGTGAGGCCGAAGCCGAGGCTCTCCAGCAGGAGTGCGAGGCGACAACCCTCGAAGCCGAGGAACGCGCGGACGCGGCAGAGACGGCTCTGCAGGCAGCCAAGGAGGCGGCCGCGGAGGCGGCAGCCGAGGCCGAGGAGGCGCGGCTGCATGCACAGGATGCGGAGAAACGGGCTGCGGATGCGGAGTTTGGCCGCCAAAGCGCCCAGGCCGAGCTGGAGAGCGCGCGTCTGGAAGCAGAGCTTGCGATCGACGAAGCGCGACGCGTCTCGGAGCAGTTGGCGCGGTACAACGCGGCCGCTCGAATTCAAGCGGAGGCGAGGCGCCTGACGGCCAAACGAATCGCCGAACGCGCGGCAGAGGCCGCCGACGCGGAGGACGAGGCCAGGGCTGCGACAGCAGCTGCACAGGCCGCTGCCGCGACGGCTCGCGAGGCGGCGGCTGCCGCCGAGGCCACCCGGGCCGCCACGGACGCGCGGCGTGAGGCCCTTTGCTCGGCGGAGGAGGCGGCGGCCGCGGCCACCAGAGCCGTGCAGGCGCGCGAAAGCCGCCTTGACCAACGCGAAACCGCGCTGGCTGCGCGGGAGGCTGCCATTGCGACGCGTGAGGCGGCTGCGGAGGCCGCGGAGGCCGCGGCTCAGCGGGCCGGGGCGCGGGCGGAGGCCGAGATGCGTGCCGCAGCTGAGGCGCGCGCGGCCGTCGAGCTCGCCAGGTCGGCGGTTTCGGCGCGAGAGCGATCGATGAGCGACGTCGAGGCGCGGCAGCGCGAGAGCCGGTCGGCGGTTTCGCTCGCTGCCGTTGCTGTGTCAATCGAGGAGGCAGCGTTGCGGCAACAGGCGTCCAGGGTCGCTCCGGCGTTGCGATACGCGGACGACGCGACTCGAGACGCGGAGGCGGAGGTTGAGCGACTCGCGGCCTGGGAGGCGGAGCTCGCAGCGCGAGAGGCGGCAGTTCGACGCCGCGAAACCGTGATGCCGCCCCGCCACCCCTACGCGACCGCAGCTGCGGGGCAACCCTCTCGGGCGGACTCCCACACCGCTGCTGCCACGACGGCTGCTGCTGATGATGATGATGATGATGCCGGCGCTATCGCTGGCGTTGGCCCTGCAAAGGCTTCGGCGCCCGGCCTGGCGGCCAGCTACATGCACGCTTCGCATGTCCCAGAGGGGGGAGCCGTCGCGGTTTCGCGAGTGGCTACCCCCTCGGCGGTTTCGTCGTCCGCGGTTCAGGCGCTGCCGCCGCCGACGCCCGCCTCGGCAATGCAGCCCGGACCGTCGAGCCGTCGAGCGAACCCAGGGCAGGGTTCGGCCAGTTCATCAGCCGCCGGCTCTGCCGTGGTCAAAGTGTCGAGTGACTCCGCCTTGGCTGCAGCTCTGCTTTCGTCCTGGGCAGGGCAAGGCAGAGCTGGGGCGCTGCCGCACGCTTCGAAACCCGGTGGGCGAGCACCAGCATCAAGACCTCGTCACAACTCCGTCACAAAGCCATCGTCCTCGTCCTCGTCCCTGCGTCACATCGCTGGCTCGCTGTCCCCAGTGTCGCGCTCGGTGTCGCCGAGCCTTGGCCGACAGCACCGCGGCCGCGACCGTGGCCGCGACGACAGCAGCAGCGGCGGGCATGACCGTGACAGCGCCCGTGACAGCGCCCGTGACAGCGCCCGTGACAGCGGCAGCGACCGAGACATGCACCGCGGCCGGGAGCGCGATGGGAGGCGTTCTCGGGGGCGGGACCATCACTCAGCAGCCAGCCTCGCAAGCGATCTTGGCCGAGACCTGCGCTTCGGCAGGGCCCCGCCGGCGAAACATTTGGCCGGACCGGCTCCCCCGGCCGTGCCCTCTCGGCTCGCCGTACTGGTTGACCCGCCGATGACGCCGCCCAATCGACACGGCCGTCTCTCCGGCAGAGCTCCTCGAAGCGGCTCTGCCGTCGCGTCACAGAGCCCAGCCCAATTCACTGCAGGCAGGAGTCGCTCAAGAAGGAGTCGCCCACGAAGGAGCGTTTCGCGGTCCCGGTCTGCATCTCGGGGCCCCCGGGGCCACCGCTCCAGGTCTGTGTCGCACTCGTCAGCAGGTTGGCGACAGCGCTCGCAGGGCTCTCACAACCGACGCGCCGGCTCTAGGCACGCCCCCACCTCGTCCGAACCACCTCCACCACCAGCTGCTGCCGCCGCTGCCACTGTTGATACTGATGCTGATGCTGATGCTGATGCAGCCATGCCCGGCAGCCAAGGGCAGTTGCAAACCCCTGGCAGAGCCACGGAACAGTCCCTGGACGGGGCAGAGCCCCAAGCGCAGGGCCATCCAGCCGGCAGCCCGGCCCCAAGGCGAAACCGCTCCGCAAGGGGTCGCTCAGGGTACGCGCCCGGCAGAGCCGCTCCCAGCGGAAGGGGGGCAGGGACGCGGGGCGCGGCCGCGCCTGGGGCTCTGCGCACTGGGAAGAAAGACTCGGCGCGCGGAAGCGGGGAAGTGACTTCAGGCAACAGCCGCTCTGTCGCTGCTGGCAGAGCCTCCAGTGGCGCTGCCGGGGATGCTGACGCTGCTGACGCTAGTGGCGGTGCTGCTCCAGCAGGGGGCGGCAGCGGGTACTTCGAGCTGCTCCGCCGGGCTCGGGAGCGCGGCACGCGTGAGGCCGCCGTCGCTGCGGCATCACGAGCAAGTCGAGGCCGTGTCATGGGCAAGTCAGGTGCCAGTCCCAGACCTCGGCCCAGGGCAGAGGTTGGCCAGGCCGAGGGCAGCGGCAGTGACGATGGCGGTGCTGGTGGTGGTGCTGGTGGCGGTGGTCTTGGTGGTGGCCATGGTGAACGCGCTGGTGCATCTGACGACAAGCCCACGTCACGGGATGGTCAGGCAAGCAGCAACGGTGCATCTGCCGCGGGTCGCCCGCTCGAGCGCCGTCATCAGCCGAGTGGCGGCGTCGACCGCCATTCCCGCCAGCAGCGGCGCCCGGGTACAGACCCGCGTGGTGCCGTCGACGGCACCGTGCGTGCCGCGGCTCCTGATTCTGCGCCGACTGGTTCGGGCGGCGCAGAGGCCGCGCAGTCGCCTTCAACCGAACCTGGTCCCCATCCCATCATGCGCCAGTCAGCTCCGCGTCAGCTGTCTTCCCTGGAGCAGCTGGCACTGGCGTCTCCAGGCGGCGTTCGTCGATCGTCGCCCCCCCAGCGCCCCCGGCGCGTCGCTCAGCACGGCACGACGCCCCCTCTGCCTCCGCCGCCGCACTCCCGCCCGGCGGCCTCGGCCACGGCCCCTGCTCCGGCGCCGGTGGTGTCGGCCAGTGCTGGAGCCGATGCTGCTGGGGCGGCGGCTACTACTGCCGCGGCGGTTGCTGAGTGGGCCGATCCTTCTCGGCACGAGCAGGCGTTGGGCGCGACGAGGCAGGATCGGGCTCTGCCGGCTCTGCCGGCCGGGCCCGCCGCTGACTCGGGCGGACTGCCCAGCCATGCAGCGGCTGTGGCGAAGCCGCGCGACCATGGAACGGAACCGCTTGCGGCAGAGCCCTCCACAATCGAGCCTGCTTTCCGAGCGCCCCGGGCGGGGCGTTCGTCAAGCCCAACCGGTCTGTCGTCGGCCGGCGGGCTGGGGAGCGCGGGGTCGCCTGACAGCGGGTCCGGCGACGCTGGCGCTGCGCTGTTGGCGGCAGCCGCAGCCGCCATAGCCGAGGCCGCGGCTGTGACGGGAGGTGACGTGCGACACCGCGTCGCCGGCGCTGACGCCCCCGATGAGCAGGAGGAGGAGGAGGAGGGCGAGGACGAGGGCGAGGACGAGCCGCACAGCCTCGTCCACGGCGGTGCTGCGGGCGCGACGGAGGCTGAGGGGGTGACTACTGGGCCCGCTCTGCTGTTCAGCGGTCCTCACCCCGCCCGCGCATTCGGCATCGGGACTGGCCCCGCCACCGACAAGCCCGACAGCGCCGCCCACGCCGGTGAGAGTGAGCGGGGCAGCGGCCACCACCGAGGGGGCGGCGCCAGAGGACGCGCGGAGTTCGACCTGGCCTCGCCCATGCAGTTGCCCCCGACCCCCCGAATGACAAGCCCCACGGCCTGGTTCGCCGCCCCCAAGAGCCGCGCCGGCGCGGCCCCTCGGGAGTGACAGGTGGGCGAACGTTGCACAATGGCAAAGCAGCGACACCCGCTGCTAGGCTTGCTTTGGGCGTGTCCGAGAGTCTCGCCCCGCACCAGTGGCAGCGATTGTTTGCCGGTCGGCAATATTGTGTTTTGTTGGCTCCGAGGCGCTGAGGCCTGCACTCGCACGCACACACTCGCGCTGCTTGACAGGCGGATGCAAGCCAGCTGGCAGTCTGAAGCAAGGGACACAGAGGCGTCCTCGCTCGCGGCTTCGGCTGCCCTGTCCGGCACGGGCGCTGCAATGGGCGCATCTGCGTCGTCGGCGGCGCCGGCGCCTGCTAGCGCGGCCCCGTCTGCCGCTGCGCCGGCCAGCGCGCTCAGCAGGGTCCCAGATGTGGACCTCGACGCGGACGGGACGTTCAAGTACGTGATGCTGACGCTTTCGGACCCAGCGACGGGCGAGAGCAAGTCGCTTGTTCGCGGGTGAGTGTTTTGCTGCAGCATTCGGCGCGGGAGCTGCCCTTAACCGGGGCGAAACCAGACTTGCCGGAGGGCCTGATGTTTGCCCCGAGGCAAGGTGTCTCGCCCTCTTGCGGCGAGGCGCTCGCAGCTCGACACCAATTGGCCCAAGCCGCGTTCGACCTGGCCCCAACTCTGGCCGCAGCTACAAGTTTGCCGAGTATCACGTTGACGTGGCGGACCACACGCGGGCGGAGCTCGACGAGGACAAGGCCACTGCGGGCCTGAAGCTTTCCGTATCAGGGGGCGGCCGCATCCGGCGAGAGGCCGCGTCGAAGCGGCTCGTGGTGTACGGGTACTCCATGCAGTTCGGGCGGGCGGACCACGACGCGGCTGCGAAGCTCATCCGGAAGGCGATTCCGGACTACGCGCCCGACGCAATCACCTGGAATAATGAGGGGTACTGATAGAGCCGTCCCGTGTGTGCCGTGCTCACGGTTCAAGGGAGGGTGGAAGCAGCAGCTGCGTGCGCAGCCGCGGCCAAATCGGCTTTCGAGCCGGCGCGCGCGTGGTGACGCCAGGGCTGGGGGAGGCAGGCCAGCGGCGAGGACGAGCACAAATAGGCCCCGAACGCCAGCACAACATGCCCCACGAGCACACGCAATCGAGCGCATCCTGACCACGCCTTTCAAGGTGTCCTCCCACGCAGAGTCGGCGCGGCAGGCTGCTACGGTTGCGATCCGGCTTGCAGCTGCAACACGAAAACCGCCAGCCCGCCGGCGGCGGAGGCGACAGCGGCGGCCCCCAGCTCCGCGGCCAGCCCGCATGCCGTGCCCGTCCGCAAGTTGTGCCGCAGGAGCAGCGCGTACGAGCAGGCCGCCAGCGCGGCCAGCAGCACCAGCGACGAGGTTGCGCTTGCCAGTTGCCCCGGCGAGGCCAGCTCCGTGACCGGCGCGAAGCGCGCGCCCCCCTCGAGCAGCGGCATCGAAGCCTGCCTGCCGGTTCGGTGGAAGGGCGCTGCGCCTGTCTGTGCCGGTGTCAAGGGCGGCGGGGGAGTGGCGACTGGCCCAGCCTCGCTCGCCGCTCTGCAGTCCTGTGCGGCCGACTCCGGCCGGCCGACGCGGAACAGCGGCCAGTTCACCACAGCCGGCCCGCCGAACTCAAGCAGGACCTCGCGCCGCAGACTCCAGCGATGATGGGTGGCACCGAGCCCTCCCTGCCGATCGGGTTCTCGGTCCCGAGCCTGCCCGCCCCAGGTGTGAGGCTGCTCCATCGCTGCGCGGGAACTGAAGCTCGTAAAACAGCTGCTCTCACATGGCCGCAAGCGCGCCTCCAGCTCCCATCGCGGCCCGAATCTCGCAGCCCCGGCACGATTGCGCGGCCTACAACGACGTGCCTGCCACTGTTTGCTCGCCGGGCCGCCCCGCAGGTGGCCGCTTGGACCGTTCAAGTCGATGACGCGGCCGCCGACAGCTTGTTGCGGGAAGTCGGCGCCAGGCGGCCGAGTCAGCCCTTCCTCGTGGCGGCGGTCCACCCTGCCGCCGTCTGCATTGCCGAGGTCCGCGAGCTGTCGAAGGCCGGGCTCGGGTGGGCGCTCACCTTGGCCCCCAGGGCTTTTTTGCACTCGTGAGGATGTGGCGTCAGAGACTTGCACTTGCACTGGCGCTGCTTTCAACCAGTCGCTCGTTGCTTCAAGTCGGCTTGCAAGTCGCACATCAACTGCAGCTTGCCTTGCAGGTTTGGCCAGCAACGCCGGCCTTTGCTCCCCGCTCCTCCGCTCGTGTTGCCCGCAGTGGCAAGCCCTCGCATGGCTCTTTCATGAAGGACGAGCCGCTCTGGCCCTCGGCCGCCGGGCACTCGCGCGCCGAGTGGCAACACTCTGGAACGCCAATCCAGTCGGCCGCGGACGAGGGCCAGAGCACCACAGGTTCCACCGCGAGCGCGTGAGCTGCCCCCCACACCTCCCTTGGCGCTCGGTACGTGGTACATCGCTGATTCGTTTTCTGTGGCCCCTCTTCTGTCATGCATTTTTGCTGCGCCTCGTGGCAGCTGCTCGAGAGGCGTGTTGTTTCGCTCCGCCGTTTGGTTGTCGCTTCGCTTGCGTCCTGGTGCCCCGCGCTCAAAGCCGTGAATCACTGCCTGAGCCAGTGCATGAAAACTGCGCCCCGGGCCGGCTGGGCGCGCGTTGCGCTCACACACAAGCACTCGGGGTGAAACCATCACGCCTCCCCGCTTGCAGGCCCAAGCACCTGTTCAATCAGGTCATCGGCGTGGACTGTTGCAAGCAGCCGAGCGGTCCACTCGTCGTGGTCCTCGCCGCCGGCGTCGCTGTCGGCCAACGCCGGGCGCCGCCCTCGCTGGGGCGGCGAAACAGCCAGAGTGGCGCGCGCCTCGGCAGACATCCGAGCTGCACTCTCCAGCTTGAGGAGCTCCAGCAGTCGCGAGTTTTCCGCAAGCAATGCCGACACGCCAGCCTTGAGCCGCCCCGCCTCGGCAGCACTGCTGCTGCTGCTCGCGCTGCTCGCAAGCACACGCCCGCTCCCCCAGCCCGAGGCCGCTGCGCGGCCCACCTGCAGCTCCCCGCCGCCCCCAGCCCACGCATCCGGTCTTGCTCCTCGACCTTCGCCCGCGTCGCCATGCATCGCGCCCTGAAGCATGCCGGGTCGTGCGCCGCGCTGGCTATCGCCAAACTCGTCGAACTCGTCCTCGTCAGGCTCGCGCAGTGCCGCATCGTCGGGAGCCACCGTGAGCCCCACGCCGGACGCAGCACTTCTGCCACTGCCAGCACCGCGTTGGAAAGCGACGCCAAAGTCAGCCGAATCCGCAACGCCGCTGCCCGGCCCACCCATGCCAGGCTGCTGACCGGCGAGCGCTGCGTCCCCACGCATCAGCGCTGCGAGTGCGGCTGCCGCCCCCTGAGACAGCGACCTGCCCTCCCCGCTGCGAACAGCATGGGCAACCGCATCGCCTGCCGTGCCCGCAGCGCGCCCCGCCAAGCCAGGCGGCGAAACGCGCTCCAGAGCGCCGTCTCGGCGCGCCGCCGCAGCAGCAACTGAATCCTCATCAGTCGGAGACACCCCGCCAGACAGCCAAGCTCCCGCCGACGCGGAGGCGCCCCCTGCTGCAGCCGCCGCTGGCGCCTCCGCCCCGCCTCGACCTTGGCACTCCGGCTCCTGCCAGCCCAGCTGCTGGTGCTGCTGCTGGTGCTGCTGCTGGTGCTGCTGCTGGTGCTGCTGCCGGTGCTGCTGCCGGTGCTGCTGCTGCTGCTGCCGGGAGCCACCACCCTCAGTCGTGCCTGTGCCATGCAACACCAAGGCCGACTCGACCCCGGGTGATCGAGCCAAGGGCGGGCTCGCAGCCACGGGCGGGGGACCGTCCCCGTCAGCCTCGCCCTCTAGCCCCGCGCTCTCATGCTCAGCGCCGGAGCCGTCGCCGAGCGCCTCCAGAACGGTGGGGTCTGGCAGAGCGATCCGGAACCCCGCCTCTGCCAACAGCGCCAGCACGCGGCGCGAAACCACAGGCGAAACCGCCGGAACCGCATCCGCAACACCGCCCGCCGGGCCGCTGCGTGCCCCGAAACCGCCGTGCCTGCCGTGCCTGAGAGCAAAGGGCGCGGCTCCCCCCGACGCGGCCCCAGCATCTGCTGCCGCCTGCCTGAGAGACTCCACCAGTGACCCCAGCAGCGACTCCGCCGTGGCTGCCGCGGACGCCGTTCCGGTGCCGACCGTGACCGCCTCAGCCTGCGCCTGCGCCGCTGCCGCCGCTGCCGCCGCTGCCGCCGCAGCAACGCAACCGCCGCCTCCGGACCCGCCTGCGTCTGAGGCAGCCTGAGCGCGAATCCACCCCGGCAGAGCCAGTCCGAACCGATCCCCGGCCCAGTCCGCCGCAATCCTTCCGGCAAGGCCATCTCCGCACCAGTTCACACACCGGAAGGTTCGCGTCGCGGCCGTTTGCAGCAGCGAATCGCGACGTCGCTCTGCCGCCGAGAGAGCCGTTGAACGGCCCAGTCCCGCCGCGCGCGACGACGATGCCGATCCAGGCAGGGCCATCGGGTCGCTCGACGCGGCTCTGTCGACCCACTCTCTGGGCTCTGCCGCTGCCGAAACCGCCCGGGGATCAAAGGCCACGGCGACCCGCACCTCCAGCCCGCCGCCGCCGAGCAGCGCGGCGAAGAGCGACCCGTCAGAGGGCCCGAGGGGGCCCGCGTGTTCGCCCGAGGCCCCGGCAGAGCCAGCCCCACCAGGCCCACGGTCGTCGCACACTGCAGCACCAGGCGCGGCACCGCCTGCCGCCGGTGCATCGCGGCCGCTGCGTGCCCTGAGGGGCGACGTCACCCCGAGAGAGAGCTCTGCCTCAGCGTAGAGCGCCTGCCCCAGCAGAGCCAGCACTCGACTGAGGGAGGCGCAAGAACGGGCGGCGCGCTCCAGCGCTGACTGCATTGCAGCGGTGTGGCCGGCCCTGGTTGGACTGCTCGCCGGGACGAGGGCGCGAGGCGGGGACGCCGCCCCTTCCGTGGGCTGCCCGCTGCCGCTGCCGCTGCCACTGCCACTGCCGCTGCCGCTGCCGCTGCCGCTGCCGCTGCCGATGCCGCTGCCGATGCCGCTGCCGATGCCTGCCTCTGCTGCCACGACCCCGCGCGGCGACGGCGCAACGGACTGCTCCTCCGGTGACTCGCTCGAGACGCTTTCCCGACGGGACGGTGACGCAGAGATGACTGTCCCAACGGCCACGCGACCCTGCGAAACGCCGCCAGTGCCATCAGTGCCAGCACCGGCAGCGCCGGCAAAGTTTCTGGCCGGTGACACCGCGAACTGGCCGCGGCGCCTCACGCCCACAACGCCGCCAGGACCACCGCTCTGCCGACTAGACGTCGGCGCCGGAGCCAGCAGCACCTCCGCCCCGCCAGCGGCAGCGCCTGTGCCAGCGGCGGCGGCGGCGCCAGCGCCTGCGCTAGGCAGCCCTCCAGCCAGCGGCTCCCCGTTGAGAGCGACCACATGCCCACGCCGCCCACCCGGCAACGGGGATGACTGCAGCGCCGCCTCCGTAAGCAGAGCCGTGAGAGACTTGGCAGCATGCGAAACCGCGCCCACTTCGAAGTCGCTCTCCCCAGAGTCTCCGGAAGTGCGTGCCGTTGCGCCGCCACCTCCGTCATCAGCTGACACGCCATCAGCTGACACGCCATCAGCTGACACGCCACCAGTTGCCACCGCAACGACCAGCTGCTCCGACCGATACGCGTCGCCGCTTGCAGCATCGGGCCGATCCGTGCCGAGTGACAGCCGCGCGTCCGCCCGGGGCCCTGTCTCGGGCCCCTCCCCCCCATGGACCACCACTCGGAAGCGCAGCGTCGATCCCAGAGAGAGTACGTCGCCGGACCGCAGCGGGATGTCGCTGCTGATGGGGACGGGGAGCGCGGAGTTGCTCATTGACGCGTCGCTCGGGGCGTCCCGGGCAAGCCGCCCGTTGAGCCGCACCTCTGCTCCGGGCCCCACTCGCATGCGCAACGAGAACCCAGGGGCAGAGCCGTGACTCGGCAGTGACTGGACTGCGATGGCGCAGTGACGCGGCAAAACGTCGGCTGCGAACACCACCACCCTATGCGGCACAGCCGCTGCGCAAGCAGCACCAGTGCCAGCGCCTGTGCCTGTGCCGGCCGCGTCATCCTCCCCGTCCCCGACCACGGTGACGCCCTCCCTCAGCGGATAGTGCAGCAGCCCCGCCGACGACGGATCCGCGTCGCCCTCCCATACAAGCAGCGGCCACTGCCGCCGCAGCCGAGACGGGCGCGTCGCCGCTGCCGCGGCGGGCGAACTGGCGACGTCGCGACGGTTGGCTGACACCGGCGGGTGACGCGGCGAGACCGGTGTGATAGGCTTGGCAGAGCCACGGAGGCGCCGGTGCGGCGATCGCGGAAGCGAACGGGCGGCTTCCGGGCCAGAGGCGGATAATTGTTTTGCCGCAAACTCCGCGCCGACGGCGGCATCGCCTGCCTCAGCAGCATCCATCTGATGCGTGCCAGACTCGCTGATGACGTCGTGGCGACGGGGTGTCGCAGGCGAGTGGCTGTCGCTATCGGAGCTGCTGTCCTCCTCGACATCAAGGCCTAGTCTTGCGAACATCACCTTTCTGGCACTTCGCAGCTCCTCTGTCCGGCGACGAGCCAAGGCCCAAGGCTCTGAAGCCGCGGCCGCGTCCTCCTCCGCCGCAGTCGCAGCGAGCAGCCTTGCCTGCGTGAGGGGGCCCTCGCGGCGCCACTCCGGCGCCGACGGGTCAAATGCAGCCGAAACCGCTGCGGCAGACGCGCCAAAGCCCCCCGCCTCCGCATCTGCCTCCGCCTCCGCCTCCGCCTCCGCCTCGGCTTCGGCGGCTGCCTCAGCAGAGCCAAACGTTGTGTCGGCGCCAGGGGAGTCCCACACTTCGTCATCGGCAGAGCTGTATCCAGCAGAGCCGGCTTCACCGCCGCCGACGTCGCTGCCGTCATCGTCAGCGCCGGAAAAGCCGCCTCGCCAGACGGCTGGCTGAGTGCCGGCATCGGCCGCGCCGTACTGAAGAGCTCTGCCGATGCCAGACGACTCGGGGGTGACTGGGCCGAGATCGTCGGCCCCAGCGCCGGGAGACAGCAGTCGCAGCGACGGGTCAGTGACGCCGCCCCCGCCACCGCCACCTGCGCCGCCGCGGGCACTGCCGCGAGCACCGCCTCGCCGCGAGTCATGGGCTCTGCCGCCGCTGTCTGCGTCACTGCCGGCTGCTCTGGCGGCTCTGCCGACGATTCTGGCTTCGCCGAGTCGGCGGGCTTTCTGGACCATCATCTTGGCCCGACGCATGGCACGCCGTGCCGCTCTGGGGCTGGCTCTGGCGACCTGCTCACGCAGCTGACGCACTTGCTCTGCCACGTCAACGCCCGCGACGTCACCCGATGACTGGTTGATGACAGGCCTGGTCACGACGTGTCTCGCCCTGTCAGCGAAGCGAAGCGTGCTCAGCGTCGAGCGGCGGTCAGCCGGGCTCGGGCTGAGGGTGGTAACCACCGTGCAGCGGGCGTTTCCGCCGAGGCAGTCACGCAGCAGCATGGTCAGGGCAGAGCCGCGCCACGGTATGAACACCCCGGCGCTGCCACTATCGGGACCGTTTCCGTTGCCGGCGGTGGAACGTTTTGCCGAGTCCGCAAGCAACGCCAGGCAGCGGCTGAGCTGAAAGAGCGATTTGTTGATCGACCCCGCCTCCCGAAGCCTCGCGCGCGTTGCTCCGGCGGCAGAGCCAGCGATGGCGGCAGCCCCGCCGGCCGCGCCGCCTCCTCCGCCGCCGAGCGCCGCCCCACCGGCTCGACGCGCGGCCGGCCCTGGCCCGGCAGAGCTGGCCTCCTCTGCCGCGGCGACGTCGCCCGCGCTCTCGCAGCCCGCCAAGTCCACCAGCCGCAGCAGCGCCGTGCGGCGGAGTTGCTCGCCAGTCGCGAGGCTGATGCTGGTCTGAGTCACTCGAAGCATCAGGACGGCGTGCGACCTCGACGAAGTGGCATTGCGTTGCGTGGCCGCAACAGCTCGAAGGCGGGATCCGTCATCGATCAGTGCCATCACCTCGTCCGCTGACGTCACCGCGTGCCACGAAAGTCCTCGAACGGTCACGCCCCCGTCGGGAGTCTCGCAAATACGAAGTGACATGTCAGCTCTGCCGGTAGCCTGGCCCCGCCGACCAGCCGAGGCGCGCCTGTGCCCGCCCCAGGGCGTACGAGGGCCACCCGCCGGGCGCTGGCTGCCTGCCCGCTGGCCGCGCGGGCCGGTTTGCTCTGCCGGCGCCAGGAGATCGCTCACCACCTCGTTGTAGATCTCCACCATTGCAAAGTCGACGCGCACGCCGGTGAAGAGCCGCGATCGATGAACGGAGCGCGAAACCGCGGGGCCTTCGCTGGAGGCCGGGGCCTGTCCGCTGTTGGATTCACGCAGCGCCGCGGGCGGCGCGAGGGTCTCGGCCTCTGCCGCCAGATCGTCCGGCAGAGCCGGGTTGGCGGCGTGGCATCGATCGACCAAATCGAAGAGGGTCCGGCAGAGCCGTGGCGCAATGCCGTCGTGCTCAGAGGCACCGAGCGCTGCCCCGAACTCGCTGCCGCTGCCGCCACCACCACCGCCGCCCCGCCCGGGTGAGGAGCTGCTTGGCTGAATCCCATGCATTCCCCTCGGCGGCCCCAGCAGCGTGTGGGTCTTCCCGCTCCCCGTCTGCCCGTAGGCTAGCACGGCGCTGTTCAGGCCGCGCCAGGCATCCCGTAGGCAGGGCACGCCCACGGCCGCGAACACGTCAGCCTGCGACGCGCCGCCGCCGCCGCCGCCGCCGCCGCCGCCGCCGCCGGATGGAGCCGCTGACGAATCCAGGCAGCCATCCACCTCGAACGGTCGCGACGTCGCAACGCTATGATCGACCCCTGACGGCGCATGGGCAGCCGTGGACCCTTCCAACGCAGACGCGGACGTCGACGCATCGGTTGACGTCGCTTTCAGTGAGTCATGCCCGTGATTGCGCGTCGCTCCACCGCTCGCCGGTTCCGCACATCCCGCTCCGGCAGAGCCCGTTCCAGCAGAGCCCACTCCAGCAGTTTGAAGAGCCCCCTGCTCGATCAGAGAGACGGTCCGTCGGTCCGGGTCAGCACGAAGGATTGACGTGTAGCCGGCAGCGGTTTCACGGGCCGTCAGTGGACGAATGCGAGCAAACACGCGAAGCGCGTTGCGATGACGCGCCCGTGATGCTGCAGGGGCGGCAGAGGTCAGGCGAGCACCAGATTGGCCCGCGGCGGTGTCGCCTTGAACATCGCGCGTCGGTGCTTCAACACTGCCGCGGCAGGGCTGCAAGCCGCCTCCGCCGGCCGCCGCCCCCGGCCGTGGCATTGCCTCCGCTTCGCTGGCTCCGCCGGCACGGGTGATGGTGGTCCTCGCTGCTGGCGAGCTCCACTTCACTGTTGGACTCAACCCGTGAAACCGCAGAGCGGCAGCTCCTGGCGTCGGCGCCGCCCCCCAGCCAGCCGGCGCGGCCTGCGACGGGGACGTGTGTGAACAGCCAACCGCCTGCCCGTGATCGCGCGGAGTTTGCGGCGAGCTCCAGGGCCCGCCTCCCTGGCCCGGCGTAACCACCCCTTGCAAGGCGTCAGAGGGCTCTCCAGCGGCCGGCGAGGCTTGCCGAGAGTGCCCAGAGTGCTCGGGCAGAGGCGAAACCGCCTGCACGTGGCGGCCGAACGGGGCCGAAACCGCCCCAATCCAATCTGATTCAGGCCGAGGCGCCGCCAACGGACGCTCAGAAGCGTAGCAATCGCCGCCGACGCCGCCGCCGCCAATGCCGCCGCCACCGCCGATTCCGCCGCCGTATGCACCCCTGGAGCGACCACCAGCGCGGACGTCGTCGCTGGCTTGTGCGTCCAGAGCTGGCGGGGCGGGGCGCCGGTCACGGGCTCGCGGCGGCTCTGCCGGCTCGAGGTGGCTGCCAGCCACTGACCGTGGAGGGCTCGTCCCGAGCGGGGGAGTCGATGGCAGAGCCGGCTCTGCCATCCTTGGAATCGGCTCTGCCTCAGGCTTGGCTCGCGGAGCTGGAGCTGGAACTGGCGCCGGAATAGGAGGTCCCTGGCCACCAATGGCGGGGGCGGAGGCGGAGGCGGGGGCGGGGGTAGGGGCGGGGGTGTGCGAGTCATCACGCCGCATCGCCCTGTCATCACGGCCGGACGACTGCCTCTGGTGCCGACCACCCGAACCTTGCAAATCACGGTGGCGCGGCTGCAGGTGACTGGCCCCACCGCCACCGCCACCACCACCGCCACCACCGCCGCCGCCACCGCCGCTCCTCGCCTCTGCTCCCGCCGGACGATGAGCGTGATGCTGCCCGCTCTGGAGTTGACCCTGCGTCGTCACCGATCGTGCCAGCAGCGCCCGCAGATCCCTTCTGTTTGCACTGGCTGCCTGGGCCAGCAAGGCTCTGTCCGCGCCCACGTCGGTGAGGAGCGCGATTGCCAGGCGGCGGAAGAACTGGCTGTCGGCCTCGGCCTCGGCCAGTGACGTGGGGATCGGCTTTCGGTCAGAAGCGATGCGCTGGCGGGCGTTGAACCTGCGAACCAGCTCCTTGACGCGTCGCAGCAAGGCTGCCTGAGCAGCGAGGGAGAGGGGAGAAGGTGGAGGCGAGGCTGTGCTGGCAGTACGAGGCGCCCGCGCTTGCGGTCGTTCCTGTGCCGGAGTCGCGCCCGTTGCGGCGCCAGGCAAGGCCGGTGGTCCCACGCCCCGCCCTGGGTCCACCCGGGCTTTGGAGCGGACCGAGTGCATGCCCTCGTCAGCGGGCCCTGCGGTGGTGCGTGGCATTCGGTGGGTTGGACAGAAAATCGGCGCGGCCAGGAGCGGGGCACACTCGCATTTCGTACAAGTCCGAAAGGGCCCAGTTGTCGCAAAACAGGAGTTGTGCCGCATAGGTTTCGATCAAGTATGCCCTTCTGAAAGCTCCAGTCGGCCAATGGGCCAGAGAAGCGTTGAGGCTGCCGTGCGGGCCGGGCCAGTCCCCGTTACGGCAGCTCTTGCGCGCTGGCGGCATGCTCACCTGCAGCCCGCCCTCGCGCGGCCTGGCTGTCGCGTTTGCGCCGAAAAGACGCAAGCCGCCGGGCAGGTGAGTCCATGCCGCCCGCCTGTTTGTGGCGACGCACCAGGGTGGCCCTGGAAAAGATGCACAAAGCCAGCCAAAGCCCGTTAGTCATCGATGGCAAGTACGACAACAAAGGCTCTGCTCCGAATCGCAGCCACCGAAAGACGCCTCAGCCGTGGCACGGGAGGCGCACTGGCGCGAGGGTCAAGGTTGCAAGGCCCAGCGTCCGAGTTGGGGCCTTGCAGGGATGGACGGCCCCGATCAGCGGCGCCTCCTTGAGACAAATCATGGGGCCGTCGCAGTTGCTGCGCCCGACGCTGCCACCGCCCCGTCCCCCCCAGACTTAAGCAGCACACTCAGCAGCAGCAATGAGCGTGGCCGTTCCACGCTGGCTCCCTCCCCTCAGCACGTCGCCCTCGGTTGTCCCTCCAATGCATCGCCTTGCCCAGCTGCGACGGACAGGGCTCCTCCACTTGCAGGCAGCGAGCCTCAGCCGGGCCTGGCGCTCCCGGTGCCTGCTGAAGCAGACGACGTACTTCGCGACTGCACTGCGTTCGGGCGTGCTGTCGCCGGCGCTCTGCGCGGGGAGGTTCTGGCGGGGACTCTGAGCAAAGACTTGGCCCGGTGGGCGCTGATCACGCTTTGCGCCGCGGTCAGGAGGCGCGCCTGGCAGGCTGCCGGCGGGGAGCACGCTGCCATTGCTGCGGCACGCGTGCGTTCGGCTGCCCGGGACGCCTCTCACGAGGCCAGCAGGGCGCGAAGCCGCATGGGAGAAGGAAGCCAGCCGGCGGGCAGGACGCTGCCAGGCGGTCGCAAACTCACGGCTCGGGGGCGGGCGGCGCACGTGGGTGCCGCCCGGATGATCATGGTGCCCGCGGGGCCATGCACCGAGGACGACACCGGCGACAGCGCAGCCCACGCCGGCTCGACAGGCGCGAGCCACTCTGGCGCACGGCCCCGGAAACGGCCCCGGGTGGCTGAATCGACGCAGTGGAGACCCCGGGTGCTGCCTACGAACGAAGACGTGATCCGAGTCTGGGCGTCCGGCGACCTGCCAGAGGACGGGCCAGCATGCCTTTCCCTGCCCACGAAGCTCGCCGCATCGCGAGCAGCCCACCGAGCCGCGGACGCGGTTGCCAGGAGGATTCAGGACAACTGGCACCGTCGCCACGGCAGGGGGGCAAGCTTCGACGAAGCCGGGCAAGCTTTCAGCGAAGCCACGTCGGGGGCCGTGCCTCTGGCCGCACCATCGCTCCGACGGCAAGCCCGTCCGCCCGGTGTTCTGCGGCTAAGTGCCGATGCCGACTTTGCAGCCGCGCCTCGGGCGATTTCAGGGCAAGCAGCTGTCGCAAAGCATACTGCCGGGCCGGCAATCGAAGCCGGGCTCCTCCTCTCAGGCAAGAACGTGACTCTCGCGGGCCAAAACCTGGGTTTGGCCAACTGCCGGCCAGCGCCACCACCGCCTCTGCGGCGGTGGCCTTCGGTTTCGTTGTCCGAATAGGTGCTTGCGAGTTTGAGCGCCAGAGAGGCGAAAGTTGGGCAACGCTCGGCACATTCGCATCACCTTGGCAAATGTGCGCGACCGGGACTGTGTGCAGCGTGTTTCTTTCGCTACAGATGCAGCCGCAACTGGTATCTAAGTTCGTGGGAGGCCGCGAAGGCAAGGCTGGGGCGCACCAACATGTGGCTGTCACTGTCTGTCTCACACACGCGCCGTTGCAGGCGGCCGGGAAGGAGACTGGGTTCGGGCAAATCTGCCGCGGAGCCACAGCGCGGCAGCCATAAGCAGCATGGCTGCGATGGCAAGTCCTGCAAGCGCGAAGGCGGCTGACTTGTCTGGCTGCTTGCTGAGCGCATGGCCGCCCCCGACGCCGGGCGACGGTGTGGCAACAGCAATGGCCAGGGTCTGGACTTCAGAGAGCGTGACCGATCCAGAAATGACCTGGGAGAGCAGCGGCTGCGAAGCAAGCACCCGCGCAAGGCTGCCGTCAACGAAAGCCATCTGAAGCGACTCAGTGATGACTGCTGCGGCCACCGAGGAGTCGGCAGCATGAGCGTCCCCTGCCAGCACCGCGAACCGAATGACAACCGTGCCGCTTGTTGCTTGAGACACACCCAGGATGGTGACCGACTCTGCAGTCAGTGCTGCCGATGACGCCAACACGCGGAGAGAACCGGTCTTGGACCCGCTTGCGGCAATGGCCAAGGCTTCCCGGAGCTCCGTCAAGTGCGCTGGTGAGGCCATCAACTGATCGGCTGACAGAGACGACTTGAAGGACAAACTTCCAACGACCCTGCGGAGAGCAGGCCCAGGAATGGGCGACGGGGACGACGTCTGGGTAGGGGTGGACGTCGGGTCAGCAGACGCGGATGCCGACGGCGAGCTTGACGGGGACGATGTGACCGATGGCGTGGGGGTTGACGTCGTCGTCGGAGTTGTTGAAGCCGAGGGGGAAGGTGTGAGAGACGGCGAAGGCGTTGACGACGCCGAAGGCGATGTCGACGGCGAGGCAGAGGCTGTCGGCGAGGACGTCGACGGAGCGGACGCAGACGCTGTGGGGCTGGGAGTAGCGCTGGGGCTGGGGCTGGGCGCCACGACGCTGAGGGAGGCAGCGATGTTGGTCACGGAGGCGGCCTTGGCCGTGGCGGCCGATGAGTATCGCGAGGAGGTGGTCAGCGTGGCGGACACCGAGGCGTTCACGCGCAGGCCGCTGACAACGTCCTCCACTGAGGCCGACGGGTCGACGGCGAACACCTCGAGCACCACCGACTCGGCAGCGCCGCCCATCACCAGCGTGTAGCGCGCGCGCGAGGAGCCGTCGCCCACGGGCGCCACCACGGAGTACAGCTTGCCGGCGGTGGCCGCGGCGGACGTGGCCGGGCGGCCCGCCTCCGCAGCGATGCCGCCAGCCACGCGCAGTCCGAAGCCGCCGGCCGGGCGGGGAGACGCTGCCAACGGTGCCGGTGACGTCGATGTCCACGTCCACTGCCACGATCTTGCCGATGGCGATGCCGGAGGGCAGGGCCACGCGGATGGCGCCGTCCCGGCCGCCGTTGCGCTCCAGGTCCCGCACGGAGGTCACGGTGAGGGACACCGCCTCCAGCGCGGCCACGTTGAGCGCAGTGGTAGACACGCCGGTGGCGAGCGTGCTGGTGCGCAGGGCCGAGTAGCTGGCGTCGCCCGCCGCCGAGACGACGAAGCGGGCCGAGAAGGTGGTGAGGCCGCGGTCGGCCATGAGGGCCTGGCCGTTGGGCGTCAGGGTCACCTGCACGGTGGAGGCGGTGCTCCAGCTGGCGGCCGAGAAGACAGCGGCGAGGCTGCCGTCGATGGCGACAACGCTCGAGGAGGTGGACCCGATGGCGGCCACCGAGGTGCAGGCGGCGCTGGCGCACTCGGCGGGCAGGCCGGTGAAGACGAGGCCCACCGTGACGGGCGCCTGCGGCTGCGAGTCGAGCACGATGCTGAAGTTGGCCGACGCCGCGGGACTGGAGCCGACAGCCTCGGTGCGCCCCGTGCGGGTCACGGTCACGCCCGCGACGTCGTCGTCGGTGACCGACACGGACACGGTGCCCACAGTCGCGGCGTTGCGGAACGCGAGGTCGTCCGAGGCGGAGCTGGCGTCGACGGAGAAGCGCAGCGACCCGCTCAGGTCGGCGGCGGCGTGGTCCACGCGGTTGGCGGCCCGCACCAGGAAGAGCGGCTTGGCCGAGGCGAAGTTGGTTGGCTTGAACCGGAACGCGGCGCCGGTGGTGCCGGTGACGGTCACGTCCGAGGGCAGGGCGACCTCCTTGGCGAAGAGCTCGGCGGCGCCGGACGACAGCAGCGTGGTGGCGGGCGAGGCCGCGCCCAGGCGGAGCGTGAAGGCGGCGGCGGGCTTGGACGCCACGCTTGCCTCGATCACGCGGAAGGAGGCGGCGCCGATGCCCTGCGCCACTGCGGCGCCGAACACGGACGCGATGCGGTCGAAGGCCGCGCCGCTGTAGCTGTTGTCCTCGGTCAGGGTCAGCGCGGGCGCCGGCTGGCCGGTCGCGATGGTCAGTGCGGAGCCCGCCTCAGCGCCGGTGGCGCCGGCAGCGAAGCGCGCCGTGACGTCCGTGTACGTGATGGCCGCGGTCTCGGACTGGCTGAAGGACACGGGCAGCGCGTTGGTGTAGTAGACGGTGCCGTTGGCCTTGAAGGGGCCCGCGGTGGAGCTGACGGTGATGGGCAGCGACACGGCGAAGGGCTGCTCCGGGAAGGGCAGCGGCGAGTCCACGTTGGCGGCCGTGACGCGGACGTTCTGTGCCACGTTCCAGTTGGCGCTGGTGAACACGAGCTCGGCAGTGGCCACGGAGAGCGGGGCCGGGCTGGTCGGGATGAAGAGGGCGGCGGCCGCGCTGTTGTTGCGGGCCCAGGCGGGCAGGAGCACCGCGGGGCGGACCACGACCGTGGCGGAGCCGGGGCTCACGCTGAGGCGCACGGTGGCGACGGTGGCCGTGAAGCCCTCGCTGACGGACGTGGACTGGGCCGTCACCTGCAGGGCGGCCGCGGCGGGGTCGGTGATGGACACCAGCACGGGGCCGGCCAGCACCAGGCCGTTGTAGGCAGCGTCGGTCGACACGGCCTCCACGGTGGCGGCGAAGACGGCCTCGGTCTGGCTGGCCGTGAGGGTGCCTGCGTTGATGCGCACCACGCCGCCGGTGGCGAACTGGGCGGGCTGCACGGTCACGTTGACCACGGCCGAGAGGGCGGCCTTGGCGGAGGCGGACACGGCGTTGCTGTCAGCGGCCATGCCCGAGGTCAGGCGCACGCGCAGCGTCACCGGCGCCGAGGGGCGCGAGAGCAGGCCCACGCTGAAGGACAGGGAGCCGGTGCTGGTCGACAGGGCGGCCTCCTTGGTGATGCCGGCGGCGAGGCCGGTGCGCTGGCTGGTGGCCGGGGTCGGCGAGACCGCGAAGAGCTTGAGGCCGGAGGCGTCGTTGTCCTCCACGAAGGCGGTCATGGTGCGCACCCACGGGGTGGCGGCCGAGTAGGTCGGGGCCACGCCGGCGTGGTCGGCGGCAAGCGGCGGCGGCACCAGGGCGGTGAGCGCCGCGGTGTGGTCGGCGGCGCTGGTGATGGACGGGAGCGAGATGGTCGCGGTCACGCGGGCCGGCACGCGGGTGCCGCGGGCCACGTTGTCGTCCACGACGGTGCAGGTCACGGTCTTGGACGCGACGGTGTCCTCGGAGCCGAAGTCGGCCACGGCGTTGGCGCACGACAGCGGGCTGGCCGAGGCGTCGTTGACGTAGGGCAGGGCGGCGAGCTGCACGCGGATGGTGCCGCGGGGCATGCGCACGCGGTTGCGAACCTCCACGCGGAACGAGAGCGACGCGGTGCCCTCTTTGATGCCGTTCACGCGCGCCATGGAGCTGTTGAACGCGCCCTCAGCGCCGGCGGTCGGGGTGATGGACACGCGGATGGCGTCGTCGTCCACGGCGAGCATGCCAAAGGACCACGAGCCGCGCCCTGCCTTGGGCAGCGTGCGCTGGCAGGACTTGCCGTCGGTGGACGCCACGGCGCAGCGGCCGGTGGCGTCGTAGCGGAGGTCGTCGGCAGAGGCGGCGCGCACGGACACCGGCACGAGGGCGATGCGGCGGCGCGACTGGGAGTTGGAGGCGACGGGCGCGTCCTGCGCGGCCTTGAGCGCGGCGTTGAGGGCCACGGACGAGGCGCCCACGGAGAGGCGGGCGGCCACGGCCTTGGCCGCGAGGCTGATGCGCGTCTTGTTGGTGGGCGTCGAGAAGGCGAGCTTCAGCGCCTCGTCCGACGCGGTGGCCAGGGTCGGGTTGGCGGCGGCCACGGCGATGCTGTCGACGATCTCGGCGCCCACGGTGGCGCCGAGCACGCGGCGGAGGGCGGCGGTCAGGCCCGCGCGGGTGGCGCTGGCGGCGTTGAGGCGGGCCTCGATGGCCGCGGACAGGGTCGGCGGGGCGAGCATCAGCTCGGCCACGGAGTCCTGGGCGGCGGTCATGGCCACGCCCACGCCGTTGGAGCCGGTGAACGCGCACCAGAGGCGCCGCCCACAACGATGGAGGAGCCGGCATCCACGTCGGAGCCGGTGGCGCGGTTCACGAAGCGGGTGGACGACATGCCGATGCCGGCGTCGCACACGTAGCCCTCGCCGCAATCGGCGTTGGTCGAGCACGGGTACGCCTGCGGCCAGTAGGTCACGGGCGAGGCGGCCGCCACGCCAGCCACCGATGTGGCAGCGTCCACGGCGCGCTTGCCGCGCATCGCCTCCGGGACGGCGGCGGGCAGGCTCTGGCCGGCGTCCGCTGCGGCGGCCATGGCGGCGTCGACCCCCACGAGGGCGGCGGAGAACTCCAGCAGGCCCGACGTGGAGCCCACGCAGAGGCCGTTGCCCGTGTTGCTGGCGAGCGTCAGGGTGACGGCGCCGCGCGGCTGGGCCGTGAGCTCGAGGCCGACGCGGGCAGAGGTGGCGGCGGCAGCCACCACGCCGGACAGCGCCGCAGAGTCAGCCTCGGCCACCTGGGCGCCCTCGAGGAGCGCGGGCTGCGCCGGCGCGACGACCACCGCGGCGGACGCGGCGTTGGTGGCGGAGCGCAGGCGGAGGCCGGCGGCGGTGTCGAGCGCCACGGACATGGCCTGGCCCGGGCGCACCGTGCGCAGGAAGGACTCCACGCGGCACGTGCTGCTGCCGGATGCGGGCACCAGCGGCTGCCCGAGGGCGGCCAGGAAGGGCGTGGCGGCGCCGGCGCGCGTGGCGGCGGACGAGGTGGACGCGAAGGCGCCGGCCACGGTCACGGAGCCGGCGGAGACGGCGGCGGTGGTGGGTGCCGAGAGCGTTGCTCCGCTGGACAGGCGGCCGGCGGCAGCTGCGGTGGCGTTGCTGACGAACAGCGCGGCGGTGCGCTGCGCCGACACCACGGACGAGCTGATGGTGGCCGATGCAGAGCCGGCGAGCGTGAAGGAGGCGGTGCCGCGGGCCATGGTGGCGAGCGACGCGCAGGCCACGGGCACGTCGGACTCGTACACGGCGGCGAAGCGGGTCTTGTTGGCCGCCGTGTCGGCGCTGGCGTCGCCGCCGCTGATGGCAGCGGTGGCCACGGCGGCGGAGGAGCCGGAAACAAGCACGAGGGCGCCGAGCGGCTCCACCATGCGGTCGAGGCGGTCCACCAGCAGCGACGAGAAGGCCAGGCCGGAGGCGCGGCCGGACACGGCGGGCAGGGCGGCCGATGCCGGGAGGGTGACCTGACCGGCGATGCTGAGGCGGCGGGCGGCGTCCGCGTCCTGGGCCTCGGAGGACGTGCCGGCGGCGGGCAGGCCGCTGAAGCGCGCGTCGGCGGTGGCCCAGGCGGAGGCGTTGGCAAACATGGGGTGGGCAGTGTCCACGCCGGTCACCAGGGCGCCGATGGCCTGGGAGCCCGCAGCGTCGACGATGGCGCCGGTAGACAAGCTGGCGAGGCGCGCCGAGCCGGTCACGGACAGGCGGCCCACGATGGAGCTGGTGATGGCGGCGCCGAAGCGGTCCACAGCGCCAGCGACGCGCGTGACGTTGCCGAGCTGCAGGATGTTCTTGGCCGCGCCCACAGCGCTGGCGCGCGCGCGGGCGGCGAAGGAGGAGGTGAAGCTGAGGGCTCCCACGGGCTTGGCGGTGGCGGTGTCCGAGAGATGCCAGAGGTAGCCGCGGTAGAGCGCCTCCAGGGCCACGCGGTAGTCGGCCTGGGCGGCGGGCACGGCGGCCACAAGGCGGGCCGATGCGCGAGCCATGACGTCGAGCACGGTCACGGCCGGCGCGTTGGCGCTGGTGGTGGACGCGAAGATGGACAGCGTCGTGTTCACGCGCGTGAGGTAGACGCGCGCGTCGTGGGGGGACATGGCGGACACCTGCTGCTGGCTCGAGGCCAGGTCGAGGGCGCGGGTCACGTCGGCAGCGAGGCTGGTCAGGTCCGAGGACAGCGTGGCGCTCTGGCCCTGCTGCAGCGCGCGGTCCAGCAGGGCGCGGATGGAGGCCGCCACGCTCTGGGTGGTCTCGAGCGCGCGGGGCCGCGGCGCGAAGGCTGCGGCGGGAGGAGGCGCGCAGAGCCGGGCTGGACTTGCCCTCGGTCAGCTGAGCGAGCACGCGAGAGAGAGGGGCCGACGCACCGCCTGTCACAGAGGAGACAGCTCCGGCACCCGCTAGGGTCTGCCTGTAGTCGCCATCGCCGGCCAGGTTCTGCATGCTGGCGAGCAGGTCTGCCTGGGTGCCGGTGTAGGCACCCACCGTGAGGCTGGTCCACGCGTATCCGCGGGTGAAGAAGCTGGTCTCCACCTCCACGATGATGACCACGTCGCCCGCGGGCATCACCTGCGTGGTCAGCGATGAGGTCGAGGCGGGCACCTCGGCGAACACGGAAGCGCCCTCGAGCGACTTGACTGCCTGGGCAAACGCGGAGGTCTCGTCCTCGGACAGCCAAGAGGCGGCCACGTCAGCGGGCGCCGTCGCGCGGCTGAGGATGTAGAAGGTGAAGGACTCGATGTTGCTGGCGCCCCACCCGCCGGTGCTCACGACGTAGGGCGAGAACGCAGTGGCGGCGCTGGCGTCCGCGGCCTCCACCTCCACGTAGCCGCCAGCGGGCTCCGGCGCGGTCATGAAGGAGGTGCACGCCTTGCGCGAGCCGGTGGCGTCCGTGGCCGTGACGCAGAACTCGTAGGTGGACGACGGGAGCAGCGTGTCGCCGCGCACGATGAGCGTGGAGGACAGCGGGCTGGAGGCGAAGAGCTCGTCGGCCATGTCCGGGTCGGTGAAGGCGCCGGCCGGCAGCGGGGGGCCGCCCTCCTGCGTCCACTGCAGCTCGAGCGAGCCCTCGTCCAGGGAGCTCACTACCGCATCGAGGAACACGGAGTCCTGCTCGCTCACCACGGACAGCTGTCCGCCGAGGATGCCGGCGTCGTCGATGGTCTCCGGCTCCTGCACCAGCACCTCGGGGCCCGCTCCGGACACCGCCTGCACGGTCTGGGTGGACACGCTGGAGCGCGAGCCCTTGGTGTAGGTCACGGTGAAGCGGTACGTGTAGCCGGCCGAGAGAGACAGGGCCGGGAGCGTGACGGCGCCCACGGTGGCGGCGCCCACAGTGGTGCCTGCGGGGCCGCAGTCAGCAACGGCGGCCAGGCCGGCGGCGCTGTTGGCAGCCGAATCGGGCTGGCACGACCAGGAGAAGGTGGCCGCCACGCCCGAGAGCGCAGACGGGTCTGAGGAGGCCGAGGCGTCGAGGGTGAGCGCCACGTCCACGGGGGCCTGCTTGAAGGAGCCGCCAGCGATGCTGGAGCGCAGGGCGTCGAGCTGGGGCGCGACCTCGATGTCGGCCGAGGCCACGGCAGCGGGGTTGCTGATGAGCTGGGCGAAGACGCGCACAGTGTACTTGAGGCCCGGGCGTGAGCGCCTTGCCGGGCACACGATGAAGGGCAGCGGCGAGGTGTCGAACTGGCGCGCGCTGGCGCCGGGCGGGGCACGAGACGGCCGCCGCTTTGGGTGGCGGCGTCCGCTGACGCATCGAAGGAGGTGAACAGGCTGCCGCCGCCGAGCAGCTGGGACGGCACGTCGGTGGCCATGGGCGAGGGCGGAGGCGTCGAAGAAGAAGAAGCGCATGGTGGCGGAGCCGCCGTTGAAGTTGGTCACGGTCACCTGAGGGTCACGGTGTACCCGTCGGTGATGGCGGATGCGTTGGCGAGGGCGATGTCGCGCAGGACACGGCCGAGTCCCCGGCATTGCGGGGCGTCGAGCACCGTCTTGAGGCCAGCGGCATGCGCGGCCGCAGTGGACGTCTGGCGCGAGTCGCGGTGTTGACCACGGACACGATGCTCCACTGGCACGGAGCGGGCGGTTCCCGCCGCCAGCCTCGCGGACGGATGACGGTGAGCTTGTCGCAGCGGCCGATGGTGCGGGAGCCGGCCAATGTCAGCAACCGGCAAAATGCCGTTCGCTGCAGCCGCCACGTGACGACGCCGGCATATGGAGCTTGAGGGCGGGCGGCGCTCGATGCCATGACCTTGCCGGGCCACCAGCGCGATGGAGTGGCTCGGGCAGCACGGTGGCGCGCGACCGAAGCGCACTGCAGCTTGCGGCGCGACTGCCACTGGCACGAGCTGCCGGCGCCGAAGAGCGTGGCGACGGCGCTGCGGCGGGCGGCGATGGCAGGCACACTGCACTGGGTCGCAGTGTCTGCCAGGGCGGCCACCGGGCTGAGGAGCTCCGAGCAAGCGAAGGCGCCTCCTGCGCTGCCGCCAGCGTTGGTGTCGCGGTCGAAGGTGAGGGTCAGGGGAGGTGAGCTCGTTGTCGAACTGGGCCGACGACAGCACCGGCGGTGCCGTGAAGGCGTCCTC